>SJYC01087388.1:0-40015 GCA_006408675.1 Madoqua kirkii | reverse complement strand
AATGGAGGACCAGATTGCCACTGAGAGGGCTGTAGGGAGGAAGCACAGAGAGGGATAATTGACATCTTTAGTGTTCTGCTGTCTTTCTTTCACAACTGTTTCTGTGCTGCAAATTTTTCCATATGACTCAGTTTTGTGGTCTATAGGAAAGGCTAACACTGAACAATGCATTCTCCTTTCTAGCCTGGAATGGTAGTCATTGTAAGGGGAACGATTCATCCTGCAGATATGTCTCTACTAGCAGTTCACAGACCACATCCACCTTTATCATAGATGTCCTTGATTTCAAGGGTTTTTCAAGGGTTGGAAAAGATCTTCTCAGCCATTCACTTTAGCTGCCATATGGAAACACTAAAAAATTTTCAACTACATGAACCAATGCCCTTCTTCCATCTTTTCTAATCTCCTGACCTCAAGTGGTCAGGAGAATTGAAGAACCAAAGAACTGATACTAGCAGTTCACAGACCACATCCACCTTTATCATAGATGTCCTTGATTTCAAGGGTTTTTCAAGGGTTGGAAAAGATCTTCTCAGCCATTCACTTTAGCTGCCATATGGAAACACTAAAAAATTTTCAACTACATGAACCAATGCCCTTCTTCCATCTTTTCTAATCTCCTGACCTCAAGTGGTCAGGAGAATTGAAGAACCAAAGAACTGATGCTTTTGAACTGTGGTGTTGGAGAAGACTCTTGAAGGTCCCCTGAACTGCAAGGAGACCCAACCAGTCAACCCTAAAGGAAATCAGTCCTGAATATTCATTAGAAGGACTGATGCTGAAGCTGAAACTCCAATACCTTGTCCACCTGATGCAAAGAACCGACTCCTTGGAAAAGACCCTGGTGCTGGGAAAGATTGAAGGCAGAAGGAGAAGGGGACAACAGAGGATGAGATGGTTGGATGGCATCACCAACTCGATGGACATGAGTTTGAATAAGCTCCAGGAGTTGGTGATGGACAGGGAAGCCTAGCAAGTGTAGTCCATGGGGTCGTAAAGCGTTGGACACGATTGAGCGACTTACTGAACTGAACTGACCTCAAGTGGAAGTGACATGTAGGTATGAAATGACCAACAGGGAAGGAGAATCAGATAAAAACTTTGGAGGAAAAACCAAATGAAATGAGCACCAATAGAAGAAAAGCCAAAACATCAGATGCTTTATTCAGATGGGTTCTTAAATGATATAGCAAGGCCCTTGAACAAGGAAAGCAGGTCAAAGTAAAAAAAACATGGAGGTATGGAAGGGTGGGTCCTTAATCATCTGTGTAACTTCTCTACTAGGTGGAAAAGAAACAACTGGGCTACCTCTGCTGGGCAGATTGAGAAGTCCAGAGAAATGCCATCTTTGGGGAAAAGGGTAAAGTTTCCACCAGGTGGATGAAAGTTGTTGCAATAGTTTGCTGGAGGAGTGACTTGTAATATAATAGAAAAGGCAGTCATCACAAAAACTGGTGCAGGAAACAACTTCCAGGTCCTCCAATTGTTTATCAAAGATCATAGTTTTTCTTGAAGAAATTTTAGTATTTAATGTTGAGTAAAGGGGGTTGAGCTTTTGCCACATTATTTACCTGGTAACAGTTTTATTTTACTGGGTAACAATTCTGTCACCTCTTGACACCAGCATGTCCTCTAATATATTGCAGGAGGGGCAAGCAGGTTTTAAATTCAGCCACTTTGTGGTTAAATATTGTGGTGCTCACCTTTGTAGAGGCAGAGAATTTTGTACAACATGTTTCAGCTTTCACTGAATAGGCTTTGATTCTATGGCTAGAAAAGTCTTTGGACTCAAGGCTTTCAGGAGAAAAACAAGTGGGCTGAAATATTCTTATAACGAGTAAATTTCAAACAAATGCTCAAATCTCCCTCTACCCATTCATCACTTCTTCTTAGGTAGGTAATTCTATGTTTAAAGCTTTTTTCATTTAAATGTATTCAAATACCATGAAATTTACTATTTCACACTGTACAATTCAGTGATATGTAGTCTACTCACAAAGTTTTTCATTGTCACCATCTCTTATTCCAGAATATTTGTGTCATCCCAGAAGAAAAGCTCACATTCATTCAAAGTCACTTCTCATTACCCCTTCTTTCCAAGTGCTGGCAATGAATAATCTACTTTCTGTCTCTGTGGATCTGACTACTCTGGATATTTCATATAAATGGAATCATGCAATATTTACCCTTTCGTGTCTGACTTTTTTTCACTTTAGCATCACATTTTCAAAGTCCGTTTATATTATAGCATAGATCAGAACTTCATTCAGTTTTTTGTGGTTTACACTTGTCACTCTGGAGGGCATAAGTGCTCCTCAATTTGATGTTATAGTTTGATAATTGCAAACTAGGAGACACTGAATAAGATAATGTCTCTGTTGTTCAAGTACCCTTCAGGTGATTTTGTAAAAAGCAAGGTTATAGCTTTCACAGGACATTTTCCATAACTTGGCTGGACAGAGCCAAACAACCTAACCTGGTTTACTTATTAAGTTTATCTTCTGGCAGGTTCTGAGGAATGTGGCTGCCCTCGCTGTGGGAGTCAGATGTGCAGCAGAGCCAGGGTGGGCCTCCTCCACTGGTGGCAGTGAAAAATCACTCTCCTAAAATTCTCAAAGCTGAGAATTCTGATACATTAACTGGGGGAACCTGGGCTTGACTGAGTATATCCTCATTCATCAAAGGTCCAGAGATGTTTCTTGAGGAGACATTAGCCCTGCCTGATGGCTTTAATTGGAGGTGGGAAACCTTCCCTTTGGACTTTCCTGATGGCTCAGCAATAAAGAATCTGCCTGCCAATGCTGGAGACACAGTTTTGATCCGTAGATTGGGAAGATCCCCTGGAGAAGGAAATGGCAGCCACTCCAGTATTCTTGCCTGGAAAATCCCATGGACAGAGTATCCTGGCAGGCTATAGTCCATGGGGCTACAAAGAGACAAAGTTAGCAACTAAAAGTAATAGCAATAACCCTCTTGGGCTAGTCTGGTCCACAACAAAAACTTCAGTGTTTGCCTGATGCCATGGAAATAGCAAATACAAGATGTTTTGTCACCTCCTGGAAGGCAGTATGGAGAAGGCAATGGCACCCCACTCCAGTACTCTTGCCTGGAGAATCCTATGGTCGGAGGAATCTGGTGAGCTGCAGTCCATGGGGTCACTAAGAGTGGGACACAACTGAGCGACTTCACTTTCACTTTTCACTTTCATGCATTGGAGAAGGAAATGGCATCCCACTCCAGTGTTCTTGCCTGGAGAATCCCAGGAACGGAGGAGCCTGATGGGCTGCCACCTATGGGGTCACACAGAGGCAGATACAACTGAAGTGACTTAGCAGCAGTAGCAGGAAGGCAGTATAGAGAAAAGATTCTTCAGATTGGTTGGAGAGAAAAGGCCTCCTTGGAGGGCTGGAATAAAAGGAGATTCAGAGACATGCAGGGGGATGGGGGAAACATGGCTGGACAAAGAAGACAGTGTCTCCTTTCTTACTGAGTTCCTGGTCTAGACAATGGGAAGACCACCTGAGTGGGCCTGGAAACTGTGGGCTTCTCCCTGCACATTGAAGCTGAAGCCTTGGGAAGATGAGCTGGGCCTAAATGAAACCTGAGTGGGAGCATTCCATATGTGGGCAGATACCATGAGCAGGGTGACGGGCGAGCCTAGCATTCAGAATTTGGCAGCACGAGGGGATAAAATCTTGCCAACTTTCTATAGTACCCCTTAAATTATAGCTAACACTCAGTTTTATGTAAATTAACTCATAATCAGTATAACTCTAAGCCAGGTGAGTTTGCTGTGTATTTGACTGTGTGGATCACAATAAACTGTGGAAAATTCTTCAAGAGATGGGAATACCAGACCACCTAACCTGCCTCTTAAGAAATCTGTATGCAGGTCAGGAAGCAACTGTTAGAACTGGACATAGAACAACAGACTGGTTTTCTTACTGACCTTTAGTGGGACTTTGAAGTCTTAGCTCTGTTTTATCTCAGAATTTTTTTCCTCTATCATTTCTTTAATTACTTCTTCCATCAGCTTCAATCTTCATACTGGATATTGTACCATCTGGCTCTATTTTTCCTACATTGTATCTTTTCTCTCATAATTTTAGTTTCTTTTTCTATTTTGTATTCTGAGTAAATTCCTCAGCATACTCTTAATTTACCATTTCAGTTTTCATCATTTTTCCTTCTAGTGTTCAATTGTTGAACTGATTTCAGTATTATTGTTTAATTCTGTACCTTTTTTGTAGCAGTTTTTCTTGCTTTATCATTGCAATATCGTTTCAGATCTTCTCTTCAGTCTTACTGAGGTTGTTTATTAGAATTTTTTAAAAAGGTTTCTGTGCTTTCTTGCCTTGATATTATCTCATTGAGGTTTTCTTGGTTTTCTTGACAGCTCCTGATCATCCTTATAACGTCTTGTAATTTTTCATTGTGTTTTTATACTTACAAGTGAAAGTTTAGACCAGTTTAAATTGGTAATTGGTATGGGCTTGCCTAACAGTTATAGGTCAGTGTTTGGTTTTCCCTAGTGGGCCTTGCTCTTACACTGAAAATGGAGGGTTCTTAGTGGTAGAGGCCTACTTCATGTACCATGTAGGTGAGGCTACCTACATTGTTTGGGAGTTTGGGAAGAGCTCTCAAATCTTTTCATATTTTACTGCTTGGAATTTCTCCAAACTGGTTGTATGTAAGCAGGCCAAAAAAAGGTACTACTTGACTAACTTGCTTTCAGTTCAGTCCCTACTTAGCTGGAGTTCCCTCTAGCTGTCTCATCCTTGGTGTTCTTTGGTTGGTTAACCTCACTAGCAAATTTCAGTTCTACTTCTGGTATGGTAGTTTTTCAGAGTTAAGGGAGATTCAAGTGCTACACACTTTTTAGGGAAATAATTCAGATTAAGACTAAGGTCCGTCTAGTCAAGGCTGTGATTTTTCCAGTAGTCATGTATGAATGTGAGAGATGGACTGTGAAGAAGGCTGAGCGCTGAAGAATTGATGCTTTTGAACTGTGGTGTTGGAGAAGACTCTTGAGAGTCCCTTGGACTTCAAGGAGATCCAACCAGTCCATTCTGAAGGAGATCAGCCCTGGGATTTCTTTGGAAGGAATGAAGCTAAAGCTGGAACTCCAGTACTTTGGCCACCTTATGTGGAGTGTTGACTCATTGGAAAAGACTCTGATGCTGGGAGGGATTGGAGGCAGTAGGATAAAGGGATGACAGAGGATGAGATGGCTAGATGGTATCACGGACTCGATGGACCTGAGTTTGAGTGAACTCTGGGAGTTGGTGATGGACAGGGAGGACTGGCGTGCTGCGATTCATGAGGTCGAAAAGAGTTGGACACAACTGAGTGACTGAACTGAACTGTGTGTGAGAGGAACGTTATCTGGCTTAGAGTTTCAGCTCTTCATAAATGTGAGCCAAACTAAACAAACTTGTTTGGTTCTGAAGCTCTTTGTGTGAGTCATGGGGGGATGGTGGCTGGGTTTCAGGGTCTGTATCCAGATGGAAGCATTTCTGTTTGCTCTGCAATGGGTACTATGAGATAGGTACCCTTGGCAATCCTAAGTGGATTGGTGGGCAATGGCTCAGTCTATTGAAGGAATAGTGTGATCCTGATAAGGGAATAGGATGTGACTGTGAGGCTACCATTAAGATTGTCTTAGTCCTGGGACTGCCTTTGAGCTCTCGAGAATGACACTAACATACTACTATGACATTTCTTGATTGGTGTTGAAGTCATAGTCCTTAATGCCTCAAAAAATGACTGTATTTGGAGTTAGGGCCTTTAAAGAGTTAAAGTTAAGTTAAAATGAAGCCATTAGGGTGAGCCCTAATCCAATTTGAGGAGAGGTGACTTCACTTCCACTTTTCACTTTCATGCACTGGAGAAGAAAATGGCAACCCACTCCAGTGTTCTTGCCTGGAGAATCCCAGGGACAGGGAAGCCTGGTGGGCTGCCGTCTATAGGGTCACACAGAGTCGGACACAACTGAAGTGACTTAGCAGCAGCAGTAGCAGTCCTCACCTCAAATCCAGTTTGAGGAGTGGGTTACCATTCCCTTCTCCAGGGGATTTTCCTGACCCAGGGATCAAACCCTCATCTCCTACACTGCACGTGTATTCTTTACCAGCTGAGCCACAAGGGAAGCCCAGTCCTTATAAAAGGGCTTCCCCAGTGGCTCAGTGGTAAAGAATCCATCTGCAATGCAGGAGATACAGGACACGTGGGCTCAATCCCTGGGTCAGGAAGGTTGCCTAGAGGAGGAAATAGCAACCCACAGTATTCTTGCCTGGAAAACCCCATGGACAGAGGAGCCTGGAGGGCTATAGTCCATAGGGTCTCAAAGAGTCATACATGATAGAGCACCAACTGGTCCTTATAAAAAGAGATTAGGACATAGAGACACAAAGAAAAAGACTGTGGGAAGACCTAGGGAGGCCATCTACAAGCCAGAAAAGAAACCAACCCTGATGATACCTTAATCTCAGACTTCCAGTCTCCAGAAGACTGAGAAAGTAAATAACTGTTGTTTAAGCCACTCAATCTGTGGCATTTTTTTTTTTTTATGGCAACCCGTGCAAACTAATGAAGATGGTATATTCAACAAGAAAGGCAATGAAATAAGGTCCTATAAGGTTTTCTTAAATGATTAGGTTGAGTAAGGGTGCTAAAGAATAGTTACTGAAAACTTTTATCTCTACTCGATATAAAGATTAAGATAATGATCTTGCTTTTGTTTGTTTATTGTTTGTTTTTAGAGAAGGAAGGAGGAAAGGGCAGATTTGCCAGGACAGTTAGGAAGAAGCCCCCAGTCCCAATCATCCTGGTGGCCTCCACCTATGGGCTCTGGCACAAGGTGACATGTATGTGTTCCAGGGCTTAGGGAACTATGGTTTTATTAGAAAGGGCCACTAATCTATGGGCCCTGGCTACAGGTCACTTCTGAAATAATATGAGAGAAGTGTGTAGGGGACAGTGAGTGACGGAGGAATCAAATAGGGTAGGAGGCATTTTAGGCTGAATTTGCTTTTAGGATTTCTGACCCTTCCTTCAGGTTCCCCTTGGATTCAACTGAGTCCCCTCATGCTGGAGCCCTTCAGAAGACCAGGGGGTGCCCTTGACAGAGGCCATGAGTTGTGCACAGTGCCTGAGGCATGGGACCTTTGAGTCAAACCCTTAAATATAAACACAAACCAAGGCAAAGCATTTCCACAATGTGCTTCAGTGAACATACTATTTGTGTGGGTTTCCCTGGTGGCTCAGACAGTAAAGACTCTGCCTGCAACACAAGACAGCAGTTTGATACCTGGGTCCAGAAGATCCCCAGGTCCAGAAGATACCCTGGAGGAGGGTATGGCAACCCACTCCAGTATTCTTGCCTGGAGAATTCCATGGAAAGAGGAGCCTGGCAGCTATAGTCCAGAAGTTTGCAAAGGGTCAGACGTGACTGAACAACTAACATTTTCACTCACTATTTGTATGACCTTGAAAAACTGACAAAGTGTCTCTGGATTTGATATTTCCCATGGGCAGCTAACTAATTTGGCTTTTTTCTGAGATAATACACAAGCTGACTTCACTGCTGGCAGGAGGTTGATTCTTTTAACTCAGGCCAGGTAAGAGGAATGTGTTCTCAAAGCAGGAGAGGCAAAACTTAGGGCTAAATCAAGAGAAGGTAAATACTCTCTATTGGCTACTCCCCACCTCCCCCCAGCTCCTGAGACTTCAATCCTTCTTCAAAGTCTTGGCCAGGGTTAGAAGAGACAACTTAGGCTTCTAGGTCCTTGTTTCTTGGTGTGGTCCTGGGACCACTGGGACCACACATCACCCGGGAGCTCATAGAAATGACAAATCTCCAAGCTTACATCAAACATATGGCCTCGGAACTGCATTTTGACAGGGTTCTCAGGTGATTTGTGTGCACATCTGAACTTGAGAAGTGCTCCATTTGTGGCCTGGGTACTGTTCCAAGTTTAGCTGAATCTCTCACTAGTGGTGGGCCTCAGGACTCACCAGTCCTTCCAGTTTTTCAGGCAGCAGGTATTAACTACTTCCTTACATCTCCTTTGCTTTTCATCCCTAGAGCTCTCAGCTCTCTCCTCCCCAGGGAGCGTTCCAGTCAGGTTTTCAGTCTCCTAACTGCCCTATTTTTCAGGGCCAGGTTGCCTTCTATTTCATGTACATCTTCCTGTAGAGCAGTGGAGCTCTACAATCTTCACATCAACAGCAACATTGCCAGGGAGTGTGTTAGAAATGTAAATTCTCTGGACCTACCCTGCACTCTGGAATCAGAAACTCTGGGGTGGGATGCAGCAACTTGTGTTGAACAAGCCTTCAGGTGGTGCTGATAGAGGCTCCAGTGTGAAATCCTGAGGGAGTTGTTCCAGTGAAGTTTCCCAGAACCAGCATGGCACCACCTGGGAACCTGTGAGAAATGCAGAATCTTGGGCCCCAGTCAGGTGCACATTCAAGTTTGAGGAGCACTGCTCCAGGGAAAGAATAGAACACCAGCTGTCCAGGAAAGGAAAATTGTAGCAAGGCAGAGTTGAAGCTCCTAGGCTGGGTGTGTGTAACAGAAGGTGTGGCTTCTTGGAGACAGGGGTAGGCCTCACAGGAGTGGGGCAAAGGATGGGTTTAGGTCCTCCAGTTAATACAGGAGAAGCTATATCCTCCAGGGGTTTCAAAGAGCTAGAGAGGAACTGACCATTCTCAAGTGGAAATGAATGATGTAGATCAGCTGCTTAGACCAATGGAAGGTCAGGGCCTGAGCCTGGGGAAGCTCAGGTTCTGGCCATATGAGGGCTCTCATTAGACTGAGAAGCAATACAGACCCAAAATTCCTTCCAAAGGCAGAGGACACTTCTTTGGCTTTCCTCTCCAGAGACAGAGAAAAGGAAAAGGAAAGAAAGTTCGACACCTGACACTTCTCCTAACTCTCCAGAAAAACCTTCTGTGAGAGTTAGACTCAGTTATTTTAAATTGATATTTTAATTTTTTAGTAAAAATCCTTTAACACAAGGAATCCAGATTGGAAAAGAAGTAATAAAACTCTCACTGTGTGCAGATGATGTGATCCTCCACATAGAAAACTCTAAAAAGGCCACCTGAAAATTACCAGAGCTAATCAATGAAAATAGTAAACTCACAGGATATAAAATTAAAACACAGAAATCCCTTGGATTCCTATACACTAACAATGAAAAATCAGAAAGAGAAATTATGGAAACAACCCCATTCACCATTGCAACAACACCACCACCACCTAGGAATAAATTTACCAAATGAGACAAACAAACAAACAAACAAACAAAACCTATATGCAGAAAACTATAAGACACTTGAGAAAGAAATTGAGACAACACAAACAGATGCAGAGATATACCATGTTCTTGGATTGGAAGAATCAATATAGTGAAAATGAGTGTATTACCCAAAGCAATCTATAGATTTAATACAATCCCTATCAAACTAATGGTATTTTTCACAGAAGTAGAACAAATACTTTCACAATTTGTATGGAAACACAAAAGACCCCAAATGGCCAAAGCAATCTTGAAAAAGAAGAATGGAACTGGAGGAGTCAACCTTCCTGACTTCAGATTATACTACAAAGCTACAGTCATCAAGACAGTATGGTACTGTCACAGAAATGGAAGTATAGACCAGTGGAAAAATATAGAAAGCCTGGAGATAAATCCATGCCCCTATGAGGACCTTATCTTTGACAAAAGAGGCAAAAATATACAATGGAGAAAAGACAGCCTCTTCAATAACTGGTACTGGGAAAACCAGTCAGCTACTTGTAAAAGAATGAAACTAGCACACTTCCTAACACCATACACAAAGATAAACTCAAAATGGGTGAAAGATCTAAATGTGAGATTAGAAACTATAAGACTCTTAGAGGAAAACATAGGCAGAACAGTATCTCACATAAGCCACAGCAAGATCTTCTTTGACCCACTTCCTAGAATAATGGAAATAAAAACAAAAATAAATAAGTGGGGCCTAACTAAATTTAAAAGCTTTTTCACAATGAAGGAAACCATAAGCAAGGTGAAAAGACAATTCTCAGAATGGGAGAAATTAATAGCAAATGAAACAACTGAAGGGAATTAATTTCCAAAATATATAAGCAGCTCATGCAGCTCAATAACAAAAAACAACCGAATCTTTTAAATGGGCAGAAGACCCAAACAGACATTTCTCTAAAGATGACAGATGACTAATACTCACATGAAAAGATACTCAACATCACTCATTATTAGAGAAATGCAAACAAAACTACAGTGAGCTGTCATCTCATACTGGTCAGAATGGCCATCATCAGAAAGTTTACAAAAAATAAATGCTGGAGAGGATGTGGAGAAAAGGGAACGCTCTGACACTGTTGGTCAGAATGCAAACTGATACAGCCACCATGGAGAACTGTATAGAGCTTCCTTAAAAAACTAAAGTTACCATGAGTGAGTGAAAGTTGCTCAGTTGTGTGCAACTCTTTGCAACTCCATGGACTATACAGTCTGTGGAATTCTCCAGGCCAGAATACTGGGGTGGGTTGCTGTTCCCTTCTCCAGGGAGTCTTCCCAGCCCAGGGATCAAACCCAGGTCTCCCACATTGCAGGTGGATTCTATACCAGCAGAGCCACAGGGGAAGCCCAACGTTACCATATGACCCAGCAGTCTCACTACTGGGCTTATACCCTGAGGAAACCAGAACTGAAAAAGACGTATATACCTCACTGTTTAATGCAGCACAATTTACAATACCTAGGACATGGAAGCAACCTAGATGTCCAACCACAGACGAATGGATAATGAAGTTGTGGTACATATACACAATGGAATATTACTCAGCTATAAGAAGGAACACATTTGAGTCTGTTCTAGTGAGGTGGATGAACCTAGAGCCTATTATACAGAGTAAAATAAGTTAGAAAGCAAAAGACAAATATCATATTATCACATATATATGGAATCTAGAAAGACAGTACTGATGGTCCTACTTGCAGGGCAGCAAAGGAAACAGACACTTTGGACACAGTAAGGGAAGGAGAATTGAGACGATATGAGAGAATAGTACTGAAACATATACCATATGTAAAACAGAGAGCCAGTGGGAGTTCAATGTATGACGCAGGGAAACCAAAGCTAGTGCTCTGTGACAACCTAGAGAGTTGGGGAGGGAGGTGGTAGTGGGGGTTCAAGAGGGAAGGGGCCATATGTATGCATGCATGCTACGTCACTTCAGTTGTGTCCGACTCTTTGCAACCCTATGGACTGTGGCCCACCAGGCTCCTCTGTCCATGGAGATTCTCCAGGCAAGAATACTGGAGTGGGTTGCCATGCCCTCCTCCAGGGCATCTTCCTGACTCAGGGATTGAACACACATCTCTTATGTCCCTTCACCTGCATTGGCAAGTAAGTTCTTTACCACTAGTACTACTTGGGAAGCCCTATGCCAATTCATGTTGATGTATGGCAGAAACCATCACAATATTGTAAAGTAATTATCCTCTATTTAAATATATATATAAAATATAAAAAAATTTCTTTAGCACAACTCAAAAGAATTGGAAGCAACAGGAAGAAAGCATAGTAGCCTGAGAAAGATACAGATGAGTATCATTCACTTCGGCTCTATAAATACCTTGCTTTGTATAACTGACATCTTTTCAGTGGGGTATTCTTGGGAGATTATGATTGGCAGATAATGAATAGTTTATTTTTAAATAATCTTGCATATGGCTAAAAGGACAGCATGAAAATAGTCCTAGCACTTCTTATGTTAAAGACTAACTTTGAGTAATGCTTTTGAGGATTTTGTCATTTTTAAATTAGTTTTGTGAATTATGAGTTATCAAGAGGTTGATTTTTAATCTTTTCATTTTTAATGCAAAGATGATCCTCTGTTCAGATACTGAAGGACACTGGCATTTGCTAAAGTATTAATAAATATGATTTCAACCACTATCATTTTTTTACATTACTTCCAGCTGTTAGTGAACTACAGTTGCAGAAGAAAACCTCTATGAAGGAAAACTGGGAGCTGGCACCTCATACTTGGGAAAGAGGAAACATATGAAGAACCATTTGAAAGCCTGTAACAAAGGAAAGTAGCCATATTGACCGTACAGTGTTTCAAGGGTGGGTACAGGCATAAGGTAGATACTTTGTTAAGTCTCATCTTAATCAAGAAAATCCTCTATTTCAAAATCCTGGACAGAAAAAATCTCCCAGAATGCAAGGACTGTTTTCCTCTGCTGTAGTAGTGACTTTGACAGGTATTCATGGAAAAATATGAAAAGGTAGCCGAGAACAGCTGGCATGTGACTGGGAGTAAGGCTGAGGCAGGATAGGAGTAGCCCTCCTGTCACAACTGGCAGTGTGAGGACTGGATGTGCCACTTTTCTCATATTAACCCCCAAAATGAAGCTGCCAACATGGTGTGTACACTGGTGAACACAGCCAGACACTCTGTGGAAGATACTCCTTTTAGCTCCTGTTTAATTTTAGTCAGATATTAAATATTTATAAACTTTTAACACAAAACAAGTACATGCAAAGTTACAAATATAGAAAATATAAGCACATGCGTATTTCAAATATCACTCTGGATTCTTATACAAAACTATTCAGTGCACACTGTAAGGCTAAGGACAACACAGAAGAGTTTCCTTTAAGTATTCAGTATTGGGTTGGCCAAAATGTGCCTTTAGTGTTTAAATAAAAATAAAAGACACATTTTTCATTTTCGCCAAGAACTTTACCAAACAACATAGTCACTCTTTTGTTCCACTGCCTTCTGCCATTTTTCAGGCAACTTCATAATTCTGTGTTCACAAAACTTTTTATCTTTTTGAGCAAAGAGCTTTTCCAGATGCACTTTACAATCTTCCGGGGAATGGAAATTTTTTCCATTATGATAATTCTGTAGACTGAAATAAATGGAAATCCAAAGATGCAATGTCTGAATACAACAGATGAATCAGAACCTCCCAGCCATGCCGGGTCATCAAAGAAAAATGTAGTCTTGCGTTATCCTGATGTAAGATTATGTTTTCTATTGACTAATTCTGGATGCTTTCCATTGAGTGCTGCTTTTAGTTGGTCTAATTAGGAGCAGTGTTTTCAAGAAGAATCCATAATAGAGGATTACTTTCCAATCCCACAATACATACATCTTCTTTAGATGAGACTGGCCTTTGGTGGTGGTGGTTCATTTTGCTCACCTCACAATTTCTTCCATTCTACGTTATTGTATAGTATCCACTGTTCATCAAAATCTGTCTTTCAAAAACAAAGTGTTTTCATTCATTTCAGGAGAGAACTGCATGCGCAAATATGGTCAAGGTTGTGGGTTTTGGTTTTTTTTTTTTTGCTTAACTTATGTGGAACTCAAACATCAAAGTGATTAACATAACTGAGATGGTGCAAATGGTTTTCAAGGTTCTATTTGGATATTTTGAGTATGTCAGCTATCTCCTGCATGGTTCTCAATATCTCAATTTGATAACTATCAACTTCAACTGGTATACCCAACTGTGAAGCACTGTCCAGTAAGAAATTTCCAGCACAAAACTTCACAAACTACTTTGACAAGCTTGATCAGTTGCAGCACCTTTTCTATATACTGCACAAATACATTTTCGCATTTTGGTTGTGTTACCTTTCTTGAAATAATATAGCATGATATGCTGAAAATTTTGCTTCTTTTCTTCCATCTTCAGTAGTAAAATGGCCATACAAAAATTCACCAATTTTGATTTTTTTTCAAATGCATGCTGATACAAGAGCTGTCACATACAATCTAACAGAATTGTTTTGAATGAAGTTAAAGACAAGTGCTATTAGAGCCACTTACAGAAAAAAAAAAACCTAATGAACCTTTTAGCCAACTCAGCATTTATTGTTGTTACTGTTCAGTAGCGCAAGTCTTATCCCACTCTTTGCAACCCTGGTGGACTGCACCCTGCCAGGCTCCTCTGTCCATTGGATTTTCCTGGCAAGAATACTGGAGTGGGTTGCCATTTCCTCCTCTAGGGGATTTACCTGACCTAGGGATTAAACCCATTATCTCCTTAGTACCTTACAAAAAGAGGTAATGCATTAGGTAGTTCAGATGTTAATTGCTGTAACAGAAATTCTTAAGTTTGTCATATGCAATATACGTGTTTTTACATAGGATACCACAAAGTGCAAGCCAGTAAAAACAGTGCAGAATAATAGTGTCTATCTGCTAGGTGACAATATTGAACAATCTAGGAAATAATTTTACCTTCTTAAATAATGGTAATGGAATTTCTTTTTCCACTCTGAATAGATCAGATTTCTCTCATCTCTAATTTAAGATATTTCTTTAAATGCCTCCCTTTTGATTCAAGTCAATTTACAGAAACCAAGGACCTAATTTTGTTTTTTGACAATTATGAGACAGCAATAAAGAAATGCACATATTTCATGTACACTATTCTCTTCATCATATAACCTATATTTGCTGTTACACTCTTACCAGTCCAACACTAGCAGGTTCAGGAAAAGATTCAATCAAATGAATATGGAGTTTTTATATCTGCATTCTTTATGTTAAAATCTGGGTTCACCTCAGTTCAGTCACTCAGTCGTGTCCAACTCTGCGACACCATGGACTGCAGGACACCAGGTCTCCCTGTCCATCACCAACTCCTGGAGTTTACTTAAGCTCATGTCCACTGAGTCCATGATGCCATCTAGCCACCTCATCCTCTGTCGTCCCCTTTTCCTCCTGCCTTCAGTCTTTCCCAGCATCCCTCCTGCCTTCAGCTCTTCCCATCAGGTGGCCAATGTATTGGAGTTTCAGCTTCAGCATCAGTCCTTCCAATGAATATTCAGGACTGATCTCCTTGCAGTCCAAGGGACTCTCAAGAGTGTTCTTCAACACTATAGTTCAAAAGCATCAACTCCTCGGCACTCAGCTTTCTTTACAGTCCAACTCTCACATCCCTAAGCAATGTCAAAATCATCCTGAGTTCCAGATAAACAGATTTGCTCAGTGTCTAAAAGGTAGTTTAATAAAGGTACCTTAATTATCTATACTTTATGTTACTAAAGAAAGGAATACCACTTGAAGGTGCTTTAAACATACAAAATGAAAGGCTGCCACCAAGGGCACCTCTCCCATATGTTGGAATTTTTTAGTCTCAGAAACCTTTTGTATTATGTTCATTCCTTGTGAAAATGTCCTCTGCCCATAAATCAAAGGTTGCATGAACATTCTTGATGCAATAGCTGGCTGTGTTACCTGCAAATGTAACCTGCAAAATGCAGAATATCCTTTATAGTTCCCTGCAGACACAGGACACATGCTCTTAACTGGGTGGACCCTGGGTCAATGAACTAAGGATTTCTGGTTTTGTTTTTTTGAATGAATATTATGTGGCCTCCTTCCAGACTTGGCAGAAATGCTATTCCCAAAGGGAAATGTAGTCTGGTGTTCTTGAAACAAATGAGAAAATTGCTACAAAATCACTGCTAAGATGGCACATTAGCATACTGAGCTAATGGGACTTGAATAAACAGCATCTCATGTCTGCTCGTCATTTCCCAGTGCTGTAAGCTCCAAGGGTATTAGCATACAGGTAACAAAGAGAGAAGCAAGAAATGAGACACCGCCACTACAGGGCTGCAGGTAGATACTCCCTCCCCCAACCTGGTAAAGATTAAGAAGATAATGAAAACAGGAAGGTTGCCCCTATCCTACTATGAGAAAAATGAGGAAAGAGATGAGGAGGATCACAGGAGGGGAAGAGAAGAGGATCACACTTGCCCCTCTTTGGTAATAAGCCTGGGACTCTCTCTGGTACTGGGTGATGCACATTTGCTCCACCACTCGCTCCATCATCTTGATGTCAGTTTCGGTGAAGTTCTCCCCCTTGGTGGTGGTGGTGACTGTGTGTTGCTTGACTGTGAGTTGACACAGTCATGCACAAAGTTGTTCTGGTTACTATACTGATCCACTGGCCTGTAGTACACTTGGTTGGGGTAACGGTACATGTTTTCACGATAGTAACGGTCCTCATAGTCATTGCCAAAATGTATAAGAGGCCTGCTCATGGCACTTCCCAGCATGTAGCCACCAAGGCCCCCTACCACTGCTCCAGCTGCAGCAGCTCCTGCCACATGCTTCATGTTGGTTTTTGGCTTACTGGGCTTGTTCCACTGATTGTGGGTACCACCTTGACCCCAGCCTCCACCACCATGGGGCTGTCCCCAGCCACCACCATGGGGCTGACCCCAGCCACCTCCATGGGGCTGACCCCAGCCACCTCCATGAGGTTGGCCCCAGCCACCTCCATGGGGCTGACCCCAGCCACCCCCTCCCTGAGGCGGATAGCGGTTGCCTCCAGGACTGCCCTGTCCTGGGTATCGGCTCCCCCCGGTGTTCCATCCTCCTCCAGGTTTTGGTCGCTTCTTGCAGAGGCCCACGTCACTCCACATGGCCACAAAGAGAACCAGGATCCAACTGCCTATGTGGCTTTTCACCATGATGACTTATCTGCAAAATAAAGAGGGTGTCAGCATCATATGCCCATGTAAAAATCACTTAAAGTCTGCAGCGTAATGTGGCATCAGCTATAAACATTCTAGGTCATAAATGTTCTTCACATTCCATACATCTCATGAAAGTAATTATAGGTAAAGTGTTAACACAACTCTTTCTCCTCTAAGGACAAAGTTGGCCTTAAAATAATTCCTGGCTCTGTTTCCTAGTAATTTGATAAATGTAGAATGCCAGCAACATTGCTTATGATAAAAATAACCTCTGATTGGTACACTATATCATAAATTGGAAGAAACTATAAATATCTGATAGGCTTATCAAGCTTTGAACTTCTTGAAAGTAGTGATTCTTGCAACTGGGCTTGTTCTTGTGAGGACTCTAGAAGCGCTGCCTATTGGGCTGTTATAAGGGATATTAGTTTTTGGAACCTCTGAAGCCTGGCATGGACCCTATGGAAGTGATTCTAATGTCCAGTTGGGAAGACCCCAAGGTAGGTGCTGAGATCATTAAATAATTTTCTGAATAGCTGGTTCATGTCCTCTTTCCTCATGTGGGAATGTGAGCAGGGAATGAGTCTCTTTTGTTTGCTGCTATCTTCTTAGTGGGTCAGGGCAGAGCCTGGCACAGAGAAGGTACACAATAGATATCTGTTAAATGAAGGAAGTGACATCTTCTGAACATATACATGCCAACAGGAATTTTCTCAAAGGAATTCTCAATACAGTAATTTTTGGAAATAGGAAACAGGCAAGATTTTGCAAATGTAGCTATAAAGTAATTTTTCTTTCTATAGACAGACAATGGGGCTATTCAAAATGGGGTAAGAAAGGCTGTGTTCATGATATTTGCAGTCACTCACTCACTGAATGAGTCTTAGTTCAGCATTTAATGGTTCATGAGTGACTTATTTTCTCTTAATTTTTGGTACAAAAAACACATGTCTTACATGTAAGGGCAAGCACAGTTTGGGAACAAAGTATCCTGCATGACAACCTATGAACTGTTGTAAATGTACATTCATCAAATTATAGATGAATGAATTGAAGATTCAGATCTTTCAGAATGAACGTCTCACTTACGCTGGGTGGTTCCAGGGGCAGAGATTAAAGACGCACAGTAGAATGATCATTAAGCACTTTCTACTGTACCCCACATCAAACCATGTGTTCCAAAATACCATTTGCCATAAAACCAAAAATGGCATATGTTGTAATGCTGACATTAGTCATCCCCAGCACTGGGACATCTCCAAATAAAAGTGGCACCAAATATTATAAAATTATTTTTCATGACCTTCAGAACTGAAGACTAATTTGGATAATATTCAGAGGAAGGATGACTAAACAATGAATTAACATCCCATTTATGTTTCTACTATCATTACTGAAATGCCTGGGTATAAATAAAAATACATTTGAAAGTCATAAGGCCAGTTAAATTGCTCAGAACATGCTACTAGAATTTCTGGAGTCTGTTTTGGGTAAGGGCCAGAGGGACAGGGTCCTGGGATGTGCCAAATGGCCTCATTCTTGCAGCCTGTCTTTTGCAGGCCTGCTTCCCTGATCTACTCTCCATTTGCTCATGGGGCTCAGCTCTTGGCTTCCATGCTGCTCACAATTCTGCTCAAACACCTCAGGGAACTGAACGTGAGAACTTTTTGGAAGGCTTGGTGTTTGACATGGAAGATGAAAAACTAGAAGAATTGAGGTGGCACTCAGATTTCTGGATTGGACAATTCCGTGGACAGAAGACAGAAGGTGGAGCAAGACCATAGGAAGACAAATGAGGAGTGCTGCATGACAATGCCGTTATCAAGTTACATGCGGGACAAGAGGTACCAGTGAGTCTGGTAAGCTTGGTGAGTCTGGAGCTGAGAAACAGCCATGGACTGGAGATACAGGCAATAGGACATAAGGCCATGGGCATATGTTGCTGATCACTACCTTAAAATTGAATATTAGCATAAAGTTGGATAATCATAAACCATATTAAGACATCATTTTAAAATCAGTTGAGAACACAAAAGCAACATTATGAAAATCATAAAAAAAATTTTTGAAGTAGAGAATCATTTCTAAGAATAAGAACTCAAAACTTAATGAGACCTTGGAGAATTTTCTGTTTGTGATAAAATAAGGAAGATCTTGTATTATTTAATCCAAAAATCTCTCACTGTACAAATTATGCTACAAAGATTAGCAAATTCAAGAAACATATCTGTGATTACAGTAAAATTGCTAGGAATACACATTTGGTTTCTGAATGCCTGGCTGTGTTCTGATACTTCATATAAGATGTTCTCAGAGAATAGTCAGGTTCTTCCCTAATTCTCTAGCACATCAAGATATTAAGTATTTGATAACAGTCAATACCTATCTTTATTTTGGGGGCTCCAAAATCACTGCAGATGATTACTGCAGCCGTGAAATTAAAAGAGGCTTACTCCTTGGAAGGAAAGTTATGACCAACCTAGATTTTGAACTGTTATGTTGGAGAAGACTCTTGAGAGTCCCTTGGACTGAAGGGAGAGCCAACCAGTCCATCCTAAAGGAGATCAGTCCTGAATATTCATTGGAAGGACTGATGCTGAAGCTGAAACTCCAATACTTTGGCCACCTGATGTGAAGAATTCACTGGAAAAGACTCTAATGCTGGGAAAGATTGAGGGCAGGAGAAGGGTATGACAGAGGATAAGATGACTGGATGGCATTACTGACTCAATGGACATGAGTTTGAGTAAGCTCTGGGAGTTGGTGATGGACAGGGAAGCCTGGCATGCTGCAGTCCATGGGGGTCGCCAAGAGTGGGACACAACAGAGCAACTGAACTGAACTGAATACCTATCACTAAGAAAAATACTCTTAGCAGACTAGGAATAGGAGGAAACCTGCTTAACTTAATAAAGATTATATAACAGAAATGATAAACATAAATAATAGATAATTTTTGAATTCAGTCTATTTATGATCAGAAACAAAATAAGGAAGTCCCCTGTCACAGGACTGGAGATCCTTCCAGTGCCATTATTGTTACTTTAGTTGCTAAGTTGTGTCCGACTCTTTTGTAGCTCTCCAGGCTCCTCTGTCCATTAGATTTCCCAGGTAAGAACAGTGGAGTGGGTGGCCATTTCCTTCTCCAAGGGATCTTCCTGACTCAGGAATTAAACCTGCATCTCCTCATTGATAGGTGGATTCTTTAACACTGAGCCACTTAGGAAGCCCTCTTCCAATGCCATATGCAAGGATAAAGACTGGTGCAATAACTGTAAGAAAAGAGCTCCAGCTGTCATTATTTGGAATTAATGTGATCATATACATAGAAAATTCCACACACTTGGTAGAGGTAACAGGAGACTCAACTAGAGTTCAGCAAGGCTATGGATTGGTTTATAAAAATCAACAGCATTTCTCTACACCAGCAATAATTGACTAGAAAAAACTAATAAATAAGATAGTAATAATTTCAACCCATACTGTAAAGTGGGCTTTCCTGATAGCTGAGTTGGTAAAGAAACCACCTACAGTGCAGGAGACCTCAGTTTGATTCCTGGGTCAGGAAGATCTACTGGAGAAGAGATAAGCTACCCACTCCAGTATTCTTGGGCTTCCCTTGTGGCTCACTTGGTAAAGAATCTGCCTGCAATGTGGGAGACCTGGGTTTGATCCCTTGGTTGGGAAGATGCCCTGGAGGTAGGAAAGGCTACCCACTCCAGTGTTCTGTCCTAGAGAATTCCATGGGCTGTATAGTCCATGGGGTCACCAAGAATCAGAAACAACTTTCACTTTTATACTGTAAAGTACCTAGGATTGACTTGACTCAAGAGCAAGTAAGACTAGGGGGAAAAGAAACTGAACACTACTAAAAAACAAAGAAGATGATCTGTAAAAATGGAAAGATCTTGGTTGGAACCACCTAGTATTATAAAGATGTCAATTTCCTACAAATGAACTTATAATATGAATAATAATGACAATCAAAATTCTAGCTGGAGTTTTTGAGGAATTCAATAAAGGATGAAGAAATGTCCACAAATAATAAATTCAACTTTAAAAAGGAAATGAGGTGAGAACCTACTGTTATCAAACATTAAATCCTAGTATAAAGTCATAGTAATAAATATGGTAACAACCTAGAAACGAACATATAGATCAAAGGAAGGAGAATAACAAGTTCAGAGATAAAGCCACATACATTGACTTTAGTACAAACTGGATAAATGATAAATTGACAAAACAAATCAATGAGAAAGGAAAGTTTATTTAGCAGAGACTTCTGGGAAACTGAAAGAAAAGAAAAATCGGATCTTAATGTCACATGAAAAAGCAGGCTCTAAATGGATTAGAGACCTAACTGTGAAAGTTAGAAGTTTTATGAATTAAAAAACCGTGTGGGGATTCCTAGAGATGTTTTGCAAGACTGATGGCCCAAGACTATTGCCTCTCCCTCTCTATTCTGCCTTTTTATTTCTTCACTTCCCCTCATTTCTGTTCTATAAAGAACCTGGCATCCAGAACCCAAGAAGATGGTTATTTTGAGACGTTAGTCTGCCATCTTCTCGGTCAGCCAGCTTACTGAATAGTCACATTCTTTCCCTCAACATCTCATCTCTGATTCACTGGCCTGTTGTTCACTCAGTAGAGCAAGTCTGGATTTGTAACAAATTTGACTTGCTGCTTGTGTTTAGCCAGCTCCGTTAGGGAATGTTAGGGCAAGGCTCTAGCAGCTGCTGGGACCATTTGTGCTGAGGATCTCTCCTTCAAGATTTCCTGAAGTGGCATCAGTGGCCCCAGGGCCTGGCAGTTGAAGCAAATATTCAACAAATTTCTACAAGTCGACAGACCCAATTTCATAGCATTAGTTTTCTTCATTCGATAGCTGGCTCATTTGTTTGTGGTTTTGTGTGCCCTTTTCTATTATGAGTTGACAAACTTGATTTTGTAGGGTAAGTTGCTCTGGTGTGCACACTGAAAACATATTCCCCTCTAAATTTGGGCTTTTCCTTTACAGGACAAGCCAATTTGGTTAGGGCACCCTGTTGGAGATGGGAATTGTTGTTGGGCTCTACCTGAGCTGGAACCAGCTTATTGGGGAACTAGTTCTTGTGGGGGTAAACCTACCCTAGTTGTGTGCTTGTTTTGTGCTATG
Source organism: Madoqua kirkii (assembly GCA_006408675.1). NCBI lineage: Eukaryota > Metazoa > Chordata > Mammalia > Artiodactyla > Bovidae > Madoqua > Madoqua kirkii. Next base: position 18,327 of record SJYC01087388.1, on the reverse strand, counting down.
TCATTTCAGTCATGTCCTACTCTTTGTAACCTCATGAACTGTAGCCTGTCAGTCTCCTCTGACCATGGGATTCTCCAGGCAAGAATAATAGAGCATGCTGGAGTATAAGAATACTGGAGTATATCCAAGGGCATGGCAGTATTCTTGCCTGGAGAATCCCATGGACAGAGGAGCCTGGTGGGACACAGTCCAAAGAGCTGCAAAGAGTCAGACACAACTGAAGTGGTTTAGCACACATGCCTCCAGGGGGAGGGCACAAAACAAGCACACAGTTGGGATTAGTTCATTTGTTTTGTAGGGTAAATTTATTTACCTGAGCTGGAAACTGGTTCATCTATGTATTGGTACTGGAATTTGTGTCATTTATGTTGGAATTTGCCTATTTTTGTGTGTGTTTTGGTGCTGTGAAACTTATAAAAATGGGAAATATTTCATCTATCCTGAAGAAAAGTTTGGGGCAACTATATTAGATATGTTAAGATCAGAAGAGCAATGGGCCTGAATGGCTCACAATTACACACTCTTGCAATTAGAAGTGTTTTGCAAAGGAGAGGAACACTCTGATAATAAATGAAGAGGCTTGGGGACTCCTTTGGACTTGAGGCATCTGATTCTAATTTCCCCACAGGAGCCCTGGGTAACTTTGACAGTGGAGAGCTTCAGCTTCAGCTTCAGCTTGGGGAGCACCCCCTGTGAAGGAAAACTCCATTTATAAAGCATTTTGGACAAAGGTCACAGATCTAATGAAACTGGGAAGTCATGTTAATGTGACTCTCTAGCTGGCTAGATTTTGTTTTATTCTGGATACTTTGGTAACACACAGACATCTGATACTAATTGCTTGAGCTAAAAGGAGAAGTACTTCCTTTAAGGTCTCCACCCTCCTCACATTCGCTATTCCTTTCTCCTCAAACCCTCTGCAAACAGATTAATAGCTATGGAACTCTAGCTAGGGTTATTCTCTGGAGTGTTCTGAAGGCCTAATAGCCTACTGTGCCCCAGTAGCTGCCTTCCAAGCAGGTCAGGGTTCTCCTTTCCTCCTTCTCCCTTAGGCTGAGTACCAGGCCAATTAATATTGTGAGGGCATGGGTCAGGCACTTAAAAGCCATTAAGGTGCCTGTCACTTGACGTCTCTTGTGACAGGATAAGTGGGCAACAGAATGGACCAGACTATTACAGCATCCGACTCTGAAGGAGGCAACAAACAGAACAGGCTCCATCTTGAAAGCAGGACTCCATGTCGGGCCAGACTGCGGACTTTGAGCTATACGCCCAGTATCTATGGAAATGACATACTAACTGGAAAACCAGACCTCCCCAGATGGAAGAGTCCCAGGGCTCATACCTAGACTCTCAGTAGCCTAAAAGAATACCCTAATTATCTGTGTAACTGAATAGAATCATAAATTCTATTATGCTTATTGGGGTATGACCACTGTTAACTACCTAGGCTTAAGGCATTATGAATCACAGGTTAACTTTGATTGTATCTTTCTTTTCTTTTGTTCAGACTAGTTTCAGGGAATTTGGGGAGGTGGGTTTTAGCTCGTACACTTAGGATATATAAGGTTTTCACAAAAACTGGTCGGGGTCCTTGGCTAAGAGGAGACTCTGCCTTGGGCCTGCCGGTGTAATAAACTGCACTCCACCATCTGCATTGTTATTCTGAGAGAGTTTGTTTCCCGGAACTTGTGGCTACAACATTTCCAGCAAGACAACTTCCGTGCGCTGTGAAGCACACTTTGGTTCAAGCAAAATAGTGACCCATTCCTCCTGGCCACGTTCTTCCTGGTAGGACTATGAGGCGGATTCCTCAGCTGTCTTTCTTATCTTCACCTCTTTCCCCCCTCAGTCTGGACTGATTTACAGGAGCCTAAATTGTTGCCTCTGTGTCTTCCCAAGAGCTAAGCTAAATAAGGAAAGGTAAAACTTTCCAACATAGGTAAATGGGTATATCAATCCTTCAGCATCATTAAAAAAACACAAAAAACAAAAAACTGTGTTTTACAAATGTAGTCTTTACAGCACCAGAAGTGTGGTTCCAAAAATAATCCAAATCCCATCAAAACTTTTACTACTCCCCAGACCTTCCCTGGTTACCTTAAGAGGCCTATAAGTATTAAACAAAGGGGAAACAAAGTCTTTTTAGGAAAAACTTGCCTGTATCTGAGATGCAAATGTCTTTTCAGGAATCCTTACTATGCTTTCTTTTTAAAATGCAAATTTTAGAGAAGGTAAAGTAATTTAGAAGTTGGGTTGGCTAAGATAATTAGAATTCCTAAGTGCTTTTTCTGCAAATATTTAGCTATCTAGCCAAGTGAGCTTGACTATTCCATCTATGAGAAATCCAATTTTAATTCAACCTCATATGTAAACTGATGGTTTTTTACATTGCCTGACTCAGGACTGCAATCTTGAAATAAGAACCGAGGCCTCTCTGTTTATATGTTTGTTTGTATCTTTGTCTTTGGATAACATTGCTGCAGTTGATTTGTAAAAGAGCTCTATTTAATTGGTTTAAATAAAAGTAAGTGCTTACAAACCAAACAATTATAAATATAATTAAGTTAAATGAGCTCCAGGTTCACGTGAATTGGGAAATATTTAATATTAAATTATAGTTGGTATTTATGGTTGGTTGTTGATATAATTTGTCAGCAAGGAAAGGGACTTGATGTGAAGAAACTTTTAAGGAAAGAAAATGCAAATTTTAATGCTCTTTTGACAAGACTTCCCAAATCAAATTACAATAAACTTCCTTTGATCTTTAGCTAACTTTGGGGTGCTTCAAAGGGAGATATTAAACTAATTAGATTCACTTGGTATGTTAAACTACATGGCAAGTGTTGTCCAATGAATAATAAATCTTAAATTATATGATAAATGATACCGATATTCTAGAGATTATATGGAGTTCCTAAAAATGTGATATGTCCTGGTAGAATATTATCAGTCATAATTCTAGTTCTATTACCTGAAACTGTTGTATGTCACAGCAGTAACCAGGTTACCTTGTCAATTGCATCATAATCAGATTTAAAGTGCCTTCATAAGTCTTTTGTCATTATACAGTTATGGTTTCACTGTTGCCTCTGTTAAAATATCTCTTCTTTAAGAAGATTTATAAAAAGGACTTTAGGATAAATCCAAGTTTCTGACTTCTAGACTATAATGCTGAACTAGTAATACATTGAAGAATTCTAATGGGAAACCTGATGGCTTCATAAAGCTGTTAACAAAAAGGATTAGTTACACAGGACTGAGTGAACAGATAAATTGTTATAATTTTTATGGCTTCTATCTAAAAATAACTGGCTTAAATCTGTGTTTTCCAGGTGTAAGAAAACTTCCTTAACCTCTGACTCACAGTAACTTGGTAAATTATATCCTTTGTAAGCAAAAGTAAAACTTAAATCTTTTTCTATCTGGTTGATCCTACCAGCAGCATATGCTTGTCTCAAAGATTAAGCTACGGCATGGCCAGGTACAATGAAACTGAAGATAGCTCATTAAATCAGTTATGGCTCCTTTGGTCACTAGATTATTGCAACTGGACTACAACTAGTTATACTAATCATTGCATTACTTTATTCTTCGTTTTTAAATTGTGCTTTGTATCTCCCTGTGGCACTGTGTCATTATCAGTGTTACTAGCTGCATTACTTATATCCTGACTAATTTATAAGATAGTTGTCTCTTGCAGTAACCAATGTGTAATCAGGCCTCAAACAAAACTTCTAAGGCTAACACTCTGAGAATATAGATCACATTTATAACAAAATAATTATAATAGTGTGATTCTTGGTATGAGAAGAAGCAACAGTGGAAAATGTCTCCTGGATGACAGCCAGAATCCAGAGATTCTTTAATTATTCATGGAGGTCTAATCCAAAATTTAGCACCTGGAAGTACTGCCTGATCTGGGATGAACCTCACAGCACCACGAAGCAAAGTTTGACCATGAAATGTCTCCCAAATATTAGTCAAATTCCTGACCAAGAAGGGAAGACCTGAGAAATGCAATCAACAATTGAAGCCCTCTAATATGAGCTGGTGAACTCCATGTCAACTCAGGAAGGAGAAAACTCAGGAAAGAAAACTCAGGAAGGAGAATACCTGCCATCTAGCAGTCATCAGATTGCACCCACTCCCTACTGTGATCCTTGAGGAAACTCTTGAGAATACAGGATCACAGGCCCCAGACAGCTGAATTATAATCAAGGAAATAATCTTAATGAGCCCTGACTCTTGCATTTTTCCATACACAGAAAAGTACAAAATTTCTTAACTCGAGAAACCCTCCTGGGTCTGAAGTCCAATATTTCTAAGTTGACAAGTATAAAGTAGACACTTTCCAAGAAGGAATAAAAAGAAATCTGGAACACTGGCACCAAAAGCAGACACTCTCAGAAAGATTCATCTGACAAACAGAAAGATCACTGTCCCTTTTTCCTACAAGATTGTCAAATGGACCTTGACAGTGGGGAACTGTTGCAAAGAAGAACCAATTCTGACTCCATGTTGGAACTGTTTCTTTGAGTTGCTTTTTGTTGCTGTTGTTAGTATAATCACATATAATGGCCTGCCTCAGAAAACTCAATCCCTCTGCCTAACTGTTGGACTGAAGTGCCTTTGTTCAGCTCACAGGGAGATAATCTGACACTTTTTCACCTGTGAATGGTTGCAGGAAAGAAGAGATTAACACATCCCTTCCAGAGGCAGGCCATTTCTGGAGATGTCTTGCAAGACATGGGTCTTTTTTACTTTACTTCCACACCGCTTCTCCTTCTTTATTCTGCCTTTATTTCCTCATCTTCCTGCCATCTCTGTTCTATAAAAGAACCCGGCATCTAGACACTGATATTTGTTTTGAGACATTAGTCTGCCATTTTCTCAGGCAGCCAGCTTTCCAAGTAGTCATATTCCTTGCCTCATTAAAAAAAAAAAAAATCTGTGTGGGAGGGATTACCTTTCTATCCAATTATAAAAACTGACATTGAATCAATCATTAAATAAATTGTTATGGAACAGCTAGTATGTACCAGTTTTTTAAATAGAAAACTTGACTATATATCATAAAAGAAATGGAGAAAAAAGTTACTGTATAATAACTATTGATTACTTGAACAAATATTTATTACATGTCTTCTAATATTACTGTTTTGTGGCTGAGGACACAGTGCTAAGATATTTAGTTTGTGGGTCTGAGAACTACAGGGAAATAAGCGTCTGGAGCCTGAAACAGTGTGAAGCCATTAAAGTGGCTTAGGAGAATCACATCACAGATTTTTTTTTCTTTTTTTTTTAAATTCACCCTTACTGTTGTGTAAAGAGAAAATTTTGAGGGATAAGAAAGGAAATGGTGAGACCATTTAGAAAATGATTAAAGGAAGATGGTGGTGTAATCTGGGACTGTGACAAAGCAGCAAGGAGCTGTGAAAAACGGGATGTATTTTGTAGAAAAAAAACAATTAAGCTGATAGAGCGGATGAGAGAGAGAGAGTTGACCAGGTTTGTGGCTTTTGGAACTAGGTAGATGGTGATAAAGCTACCTAATGAAAACAAGAAAACTGATGGAGGGCCAGGCTTGTGAAAAAAAAAATAAAGTTATAGTTTGGATATATTAACTTTGCTACATCTATGAGTCATTCAAGTGAGAGTATCAATTTAGGCAATTGTTATAAGAATTTGGAACTCTTACTCAGTAGACATAAACATTTGGGCAGTTTACCTGAGATTAGGATCCACAGAGAGTGAAGGGCTCACACTCTTAGCTGCCCAACCTTCAGCAATATGGGTGCCAAAATCCAAAAGAAAATACCACCAAGATGACTTTGATATTTTAGTGAAAGAATACACTGTGACCAATAAGGATTATTTTAGGAATACAAGAATGGCTCAAAATCATGAAATCAATTAACCTATTAGAGGCTAAGGAGAAAAAAAGATTCTCTGATGTTGCAAAGTTTTCAATTAAAATCAAAGTTCTCACTTAAACTCAGGAATCAGTGCTTTCCTGACTTTTCAAGTTTAAGATGTGGAAAAAATTTCTATAGAATTAGAAGTAATACACAGCCCACACCCTATCTTAACAGAAAGAGGAAAAGCAGTCTCATGAATGAGATTAACAAGACAAAAATGTGATTGCTGCTATTTTAGACCTATGGAGAAAGCCAGGTATGATTTCCTATCTGGAAAATACAGGACAATCATCCAAAAATGCCTTCGAATAAATGAATGAGCTTATTTATTAGGGTGGCAGTTTTTGAACTCAACATACAGAAAAGAGTGAATACTCAAATTAGTTGTAATTACTTAGAAGATTTAGTGTGAAAAAAAAATTCCACTCATTAATGGCAACAAAAATTCAAACTAAGACTTAACCTAATAATAAATAGTAGAACTTAGACGAGAAAAGCTGGAAGATTGGAAAAAAAAGAAAGACAGGCAAGGTTTATGGTTGGGAAAATCAAGATTGAAGATTTTGAAAGATATCAATTCAACTCCAATTAATCATTAAGTCAATACAATTTCAGTCCTAATTCAAAGAGGATTTTAAAGAATATAATGATACTCAAAATTAATCAGACTGAAGAAATTACTGAACAGGAAGAAAATCTAGGGTACGTTTGGCCTCCTAAGTTGGAAAACTATAATAAATATGATCATGCGGCATTAGTGAATAAGCACAATGGTAGAGCGATGGAACAAGAGAGAAGGAACAACAACAAAAGAATCCATATATTGTCCCATTCATCTTATTTTCTTTTAGAATCAGGGCTGGTAGGAACTTATGTTCAGTGGTCATGTGGCAGGGGCCAAATTTTTGATACTCAAAATATGTTATACCCTTGAGACTTATTTAAATTGGAAACTGGCACCAAACAGTCCCTCTACCCATCCTTGCCCTGGGGAAATTTCCAATTTTTCATAAGCTAAGTGGAACTCTTGTCGTATTTTCATCTTTTGAGGTCACTGCCCCTTAAAACGGGGAAGGCAGTGGCACCTCACTCCAGTACTCTTGCCTGGAAAATCCCATGGATGGAGGAGCCTGGTGGGTTGCAGTCCATGGGGTCGCTAAGAGTTGGACACGACTGAGCCACTTCACTTTCACTTTTCACTTTCCTGCATTGGAGAAGGAAATGGCAACCCACTCCAGTATTCTTGCCTGGAGAATCCCGGGGATGGGGGAGTCTGGTGGGCTGCCATCTAGGGTCACGAAGAGTCGGACACGACTGAAGCGACTTAGCAGCAGCAGCCCCTTAAAAAGAGTCTAATGCAAGCTATACAAAAATTTACAAACCATTTTGAGGTGGAGATTTTTCCACTGACACTGCGCCTAGCCCTGGACTGAATAGGGCAAACGGTCCCCAGTCTGGTCCATCCTCAGAGTGATGTGAAGAGCTTTAAGAAAAGCAACACAGCTAGTGTCTACATCAGGCCAACAGCCTGGGAGTATCTAGCTATGGGATTTAGGAAACTATAATAAGGCTTCCCAGGGAATTGCACTCCTAGCCAATCTTCGAGAGAGCTTGGTCTCGGGAAGAAAACATTTAACATAATGTTTTGCATAAAAGAGAATACCTCCTTTGACGTGATCACACAATGTTAGAACAGCAATAAGCAGTACATGGTTAGGAGAAAAAGGATGAACAAACTGAGAAAAAATTCCCCCAACTGTAACTGCTAAACATGCTATTCACTCAAAGATTATTTTGCTGTAGCTATCACAGCTTTAGACACAGGTTTTGAATGTTTCATATGCAGCAGTTCACAGTTGATAAACTGGTTGCCTTGGAAAAGGAAATAAGATCTAAAAAGGGAGAATGGAATAGGTAAGTTAAAACTACAGCTTAGAAAAACTGTTACCTCATAAAACCTTTTGTCTGTTGATAGTTACCTTCAGTGTCGATTTGGTGCAGGAATGTTAGGTTATTGCTTTTACTATACTATTTTTTAAATGGCTGCTTCTTACATAACTCAGAATGATTCTAGAAAGCTATGTCCCTTTCCCTGCAAAATCAAGATGATTTTACAAGAAAGAGTGATATAACAGGTGTGGGTTACATGTATAGATCCCAGTGGCCTCCAGAGCAAGGATTTGTGATTCCAGACTTTTAGTCCCTTATTTTCTGTGAAACACTTGGGCACTTTCAACCATCACAAGAACAGAGAGATTCCGCAGGGTACCTACATCTGCTGTGATTCAGCTCAAGTTGGATTTGTGTCTCTGGGAAGACAGATGCTTCGGCTTGGTTCAAACTGTTCAGTTTTCAAATATATTCAGAAGTCCTTAAAAAACAAAAAAGAAAAAACTATAATTGATAAATAAATCTAAGAACTGATTATTTAACAGAGTAACAGTATATAAGTTATTAAACCACCAATGAATCTACTCAAAGAAAAAATATGATAGTATTTTTAAAAAAGAGGTGACTAAAAAAAAGCAGCATATTCGACACTGAACACTCCTCCCATACAGAGAAAACTGTGGGTCCATTTTTTATTCAGATTTTCCACATATGCATCCATGTCTGAGTAATCTCCTCTGACCTGTCAGTTTTCTCCTATATATCACAGAGAGGCTCTAAAATTATGACTCATGATGGTTACACAATATTCCTTTCAGTTAAAGTGCTATGATTTTCTTAGCTGCTGCCCTGCTATTTTATTAATACATTCAGATTGTCTCTGGACTGGATCTAATTTTAGATCATTCTGAGTTCTGTGGGTGAATGCAGCTTTTCTTCTTCTTTCCTTGTTTCTTCCACTGCAGGTTAAGTTCCCAGGAGTGGGGTTTCAGGGTCATGGCTTAAAGGATCACCAGACCGTTTTTCACAAATTTCATACAGATTCACAATGTCCCCCAGTGCAGTGTGACTAGGAAAAGAATAAACGTATACATGCTAAAGGTCAGTTTTACAGTTAATCTTGGCAAACTCCTGAAGTAGGTATAATTTCCTCTATTTTATGAGTGGAAAAAAGGAGGATGAGGAAATTAGGTCCCAAATTGTAAAATTAGTTGCAGAGACATATTTCTAACTCCAAAGCCTTGCCACCTCACATAAGCTGAATATTCAAATTTCTAGGTAATCTTCCAGTAGTGGTTGATGTTACTGTTGTTCTTTCTTGTAGTTGTAAAATGATAATCCAGACTTGCTTTGATTTGTATTTTATTTCATAAATGATTCTTCGTTTCACCATTTACCTTTTTATAATCTTGATATTCTTCTTTCACAAGTATGAAAAATTTGCATCAGATACAAATCATATACAAATCACAGCCTAACTCTACTTTCTTTCCTTTTCTGGTTCTTTTTCATCGTTAGAGCGCCTCAGTGTCTCCGTAGGAAAACTGTTCCTTTCCATAGGTTAATTTTCAAATCCGAAAGAGCATTTTTCAGAGGTCTGACGTTTTTATTCAATTTTCTGTTCCTATTTTTCTCTGACAACTTGTGAAAATTTTTAATCCTATTCTATGCAGAATCTTTTGCAAGGAAAGGTAACACTTCAAAGGTTCAGCATTCAGGAAACTGCTTAATAAACCGTGATTGCTCTTAAGTACAAGAAAATAACCCGGCCATGAGATGAGGATAACCATGATCAGGGAGGTGAAATTGCTTTGTTGTTAAGAATCTGGAGACGAGGAAACTGAAAAACAAGATGGTGAGGGTGGTGGGCTTATGATTTAAAAAAATCTATTTGCTACATATGGTACCAAAAGAAAAGGCGGCGGGGGGGGGGGGGATGGAAAAGAACAGCAAAAAACGGACTTCTCCTCGTTAATAATCAAACGCGTGAGAAAACAACAACAACAAAAACAAACAAACGTGAAGGTGCCACCCTTACTGGCAGATGAGGGTGGTGGTTCTCCAAGAGGCGCCTGATTCCCTCCCCTCAGTCTCCTGAGGGCCGAGTTCCCTCCTTCCGGAGGATCAGTCGAGACAGCTTAAATTTCGCTTTGCTTTTGGGTCCACCACATCAGAGCTCCCAGGAAGCACTGATCTCGGTACCTGGATTTCTCTGGCCTGGAGAGACGGCCGGGTCGCCCATGACTCCCCGCGCCGAGGCTGAAGCCCAGGCCACGCACGCCCGCCCGAGCCGATCCCCAGGGGGCTGCCAGAGACCCCCACCCCCATCCCCCGCTGCGGCTACCCAGGTTCCTCCCAGCCGCGTGAGGGCAGGCAGGGCCGCCTCTCGGGAGGAGTTCGGCAGCAGCGGCGGGGGCCCACGGACGCTCCGGCACTCCTCACCGCCGAGGTCGGGCCCCGTTGGGCGCTAGCTTCCTCCCCACCACCGCCCCCAATTCCGCGGCTCCTCTGGGCTTCGGGAGGGCCCAGATCCCGGGGCCTCTCTCTCGTTCTTCTGATCTCCCCAGCGGTTCCTCGGACCTGCGGCCCCTCTACCGGTGCGATTGCCCATCCCACTCCCGCAGTGGCCGAGCGTGGGAGGGGGCTAGATTCCTACACACCACCCACATACCTTGGGAGGGGGACCAGCCAGCCGCGGACCCTGCCCGCATTCCGAGTCAACGGAGCTCTCCTGACCAAGAGGGCAAAACCGAGCGGCGCCAAAGCCAAGGGCAACAACCAACGAGCACGCTGAACAGGCCCGCCGTTCCCCGCGCCCGCCGGGAAAGCCCCAGTCCTCCTCACGGTCAAGGTCTGCCTCCCACCCAATCCGATCCGGCTGGGTGCCCTGGGGCCTCGGCCGCAAGGCCCGGGGTTGGGCGGCCTCCTCTGGGAGTTTAAAGGACTACGTGGCTATTTACTGAGGGTGGTGGTTCTCCAAGAGGCGCCTGATTCCCTCCCCTCAGTCTCCTGAGGGCCGAGTTCCCTCCTTCCGGAGGATCAGTCGAGACAGCTTAAATTTCGCTTTGCTTTTGGGTCCACCACATCAGAGCTCCCAGGAAGCACTGATCTCGGTACCTGGATTTCTCTGGCCTGGAGAGACGGCCGGGTCGCCCATGACTCCCCGCGCCGAGGCTGAAGCCCAGGCCACGCACGCCCGCCCGAGCCGATCCCCAGGGGGCTGCCAGAGACCCCCACCCCCATCCCCCGCTGCGGCTACCCAGGTTCCTCCCAGCCGCGTGAGGGCAGGCAGGGCCGCCTCTCGGGAGGAGTTCGGCAGCAGCGGCGGGGGCCCACGGACGCTCCGGCACTCCTCACCGCCGAGGTCGGGCCCCGTTGGGCGCTAGCTTCCTCCCCACCACCGCCCCCAATTCCGCGGCTCCTCTGGGCTTCGGGAGGGCCCAGATCCCGGGGCCTCTCTCTCGTTCTTCTGATCTCCCCAGCGGTTCCTCGGACCTGCGGCCCCTCTACCGGTGCGATTCGCCCATCCCACTCCCGCAGTGGCCGAGCGTGGGAGGGGGCTAGATTCCTACACACCACCCACATACCTTGGGAGGGGGACCAGCCAGCCGCGGACCCTGCCCGCATTCCGAGTCAACGGAGCTCTCCTGACCAAGAGGGCAAAACCGAGCGGCGCCAAAGCCAAGGGCAACAACCAACGAGCACGCTGAACAGGCCCGCCGTTCCCCGCGCCCGCCGGGAAAGCCCCAGTCCTCCTCACGGTCAAGGTCTGCCTCCCACCCAATCCGATCCGGCTGGGTGCCCTGGGGCCTCGGCCGCAAGGCCCGGGGTTGGGCGGCCTCCTCTGGGAGTTTAAAGGACTACGTGGCTATTTACCTGGCTCTGCGAGAGAGAAGACGCTCTCAGCTCTGCGGCTGTCAGCGACTGGCAACTAGGGCGGGTGAGTCGCCGGGCAGAGGAGGAGGTGCAGGGGCGGGGAGGCGACGGCGCGCGCACGCTCAGGCGCACACGCTGCCAGCGCCCGGGGTTTACCGGCAGACCCAGGAATCTAAGTCCCTGGGATAAATGAGTTGAGACTAGCTTAAACGCTAGCATCTACTAATACCGCCTCTCCCGCTCGTCACTCCCTGAAATTGCTTGTTGACGATGACAATCATCTTTAAAGGGAAAATCGGCCGAAGCCCCAGCTTCTCGTTACGTAATGGAGAAAATGAAAGGTTAGGGAATGAGAAAGCAATTTCTGGAGCTTTGTAACCAGAAATTTCTAAAAAGGACAAAAATTCTACTACCCTGGATTGAGCCCAATGTTTGTGAATTTTCAGATTAAAATTTGAGGCTTAGAAACGATATTAGCCATCACCTGCCGTCATTTACTCAGTTCCTGCTCATTCTCTACAAACTAAATGATTTAGATTATGATATTCATAAGCGAGGGAAATGCACTCCATCTAACGGGTCCATTCTGCACATTACCTGAGATTTCTTGTATAAAACATGGTGTGTTCTTAATCATTATTACTACGAAAATTTTATGTAGAGGTTTGTCTCGTGTGAAGGATGGCAAGCGATAGAAGACATGTGTTAGGGTTAGAGGGATTGTATACATCATTACCCAAATTTGGGCACTTTTGAAAGTGCCATATTAATTATGCCAGGGCAATGGGTATAAACCTGGGGAAAATGAGATATCTAGTCCCCTTGTTATGGGCAAGAGGCTCCACTAAGCTTGCATGGAAAGAGGTTTAAGAATATTGAGGCACCCATTAGGTTAAATATCTCAGGGTGGATCTCTCAAATAAGATGGGGACAAGTGAGGGAGGGGAGAGGCCAGGAGAATTGTGTAGAATGAGGTGATGTATATATGAATGTGGATGGGGGCCTGAAAGTTCTGCTGGGAAGGAGAAATGAGAGGTCTATAAAACATGACGAGGGGATGAAGATGATTCAGTGGCAGAAATGGATTGTGGCCAGTTAGAAATGAGTATTAGGCAGCAATGCCAGGGCTATTTTCTATCCAGTCAGTCTTACATAATGATTAAGTTGACACTGCTTTTAGATCCTTACCTTCTTTCCTCAGAGATTGTTCATTGTAAGGTGCATTGGGGGCAGTGAAGCATCTCTTTGAGCCTTGAACTGGGTGGAGCTGGGAGTGAGTGAACAGATCAGGCTGGGCAAGGGATTGACTTTCCCCTGCCACGAGGGGCAATGTACAGCTAGTTTAGAAGATGCCAAAACTCAGCCTTTTCTCCTCAAAAGAATCCAATGGCAACTGGCTGAATGCTTTCCTTCCCTCCCCCAACCAAGAAAATGCTCAAAAGGCAATATAGTTCGTGAGGGTTTGAGGGAACCAAATGACATTGCCTTTGGTCCTATTCTGGATATTGTTGCCATGTACCAACTACTCCAAAACTTAATGGTTTAAAGAAACCACCATTTTATTATGCCCATGAATTGTGTAGGCCAAAGAGTTGGACAGGCACAATGGGGACTTGACTCTGCCCCATGATGTCTGAGGCTGCTGTTGGGATGACTCAGTGTCTGAGGTTGACATGATAGCTCGCAATTGGAATCAGTTCACCTGCATGGCTGGCACCTGGCCTGGGAGGACTTGAAAATCAGGTGTACTGATGGAAGTGCCTTCACATGACTTCCCCATGTGGCCGCCTGGCTTCCTCCCTGCATAGTAGTCTCAAGTTTGATGAGCTTCTTACCTGGCTTAAGAAGTCCCAAGAGGACCCAAGTGTGAGACTGTCAGTAAACAACATGGAAGCTACATTGCCACTTCTCACATAGTCTCAAAAATCACGTAACATCACTTTCACTATATGCTATTGACCAAAGTAGCCATATGCCCATCCAGATTCAAGGGCAGGGATCATGGACCCCATCTCTCAATGGGAAGAGTAACAAAGAATTTGTGGCCATTTTTGAAAACTGCCTTTATGGGGTTGTAGATTTTTAGGGGCTTTCATTAGCCTCATGAACAGGATCACGTTGGTCAGCCCACAGGAGAAAGCTTTTGCAAATGGCACTACATTATTCCTTATCTCAGTCTCTATCATCACCACAACTACTATATCCCATTATATATAAGGAAGGCCACTTTCTGAACTGAATGACAAGCATGTTTGAGGATTTATCCTCTGGGGCCTGGCTGTGCTGAGGTTATGGCACCATGAAGATATTCTTTGAAAAGTCTCCCTTCCCATCTCCCATGCCCTGGCTTAACTGAAGTTACCTGTCAACATCACATAGATCCTCCTCAGCAAACGTGGAGAAGCTAAAGAAGTCAAACTCTATGTTTCTCTTATTTTCAAAAGAAGAAATATTTCGTTTATCAAATAATTTATAGAGGACCTAGTGTGAATTAGATAGTTATAGTTTCTGACATTAGACAACTAAGGGAATACAGGAAGCCCCATAGAAAGCGACCAGGTCATGCAGGGCCTAACAGCCAATGGCGAGGTCTTTAGATTTTAATTAAATGGGATAGGAAGCCCTTGAAGGTTTAAGCAGGGTGGTGACATGACCTGATTTCAAAGACCATTCTGATTGTTGTGTGGGGCCTAAGGGGCAATGGTGGGGCTTGGTGGTAGAGGAGGTATTCTGAAATGGTGAAAAATGGAGGAAGACCAAGTTTTACAGGCAACAAGTTTTAGATAAGTTTCTTCCATTTGAGGTATGTGAATTTTAATGTAACCTCCAGATTGGGAGGGTTGGTGCTGAGGATGTACATTTAGAAATTGTCTGTAAGAATCTGCCTGTATTACAGGGGACCTGGGTTTGATGCCTTGGTCAGAAAGATCCCCTGGAAAAGGAAATGGCAACCAGTATTCTGCCTGGGAAATCCCATTGACAGAGGAGCCTGGGGTTGCAAAGAGTTGGACATGACTGAGGTGACTAAACCACCACCAGTGTTTAGATGATTTTCAAAGTTGTGGACTTGGATAATAACATCAAGGGAGAAAGTGTAGCCAGAGGAAAGAAGAGGAATCAGGACTGAATGGTAAGAAACAGACAGTTTTAGATCATGGTTCTTAGCTTTCAGTGTGCATCACCTGGGGTCTGGATAAAACACAGATTCCTGGGCCCACCCTCAGTTCAATTCAGTTCAGTCACTCAGTCGTGTCTGACTCTGTGACCCCATGGACACCAGGCCTCCCTGTCCGTCACCATCTCCCAGAGTTTACCCATTGAGTTGGTGATGCCATCCAGCCATCTCATCCTCAGTCGTCCCCTTCTCCTCCTGCCTTCAGTCTTTCCCAGCATCAGGGTCTTTTCCAATGAGTCAGCTCTTTGTATCAGGTGGCCAAAGTATTGGAGTTTCAGCTTCAACATCAGTTCTTCCAATGAACAGCCAGGACTGATCTCCTTTAGGATGGACTGGTTGGGCCCACCTTAGAGATTCTGATTTAGTAATTCTGAGATGAAGTCCAAGAATCTGCCTTTCTCCTGGGTTCCTAGATGCTGCTGATCTGCTGAGCCACACTTTGAATTAGAGAAAGAGAAGATAGCAAGAGAGATTGAAAAGTGACAGCCAGTGAAGTAGGAGGACATCAAGAGCGTGAGAGAGGAGGTGCCTTTCAAGAAGGCAGGGGTCAGCTTAGAGAGACCAAGTAGAATGGAGGTGGGAAAGAACTCACTGGATTTGGTGACGTGGAGGTCCTTGCTGGGGCCTTGATGGGATTAGTTTCAAGAGAGCGATTAAGAATAGAGTAAATTGATGAAGAAATGGAAGGTGAGGGAGTAGAGACAATTCTGAGAAGTTTTGTCCTGGGAGGAGCAGAGAAATAGGCATTAGCTGGAGGAGAGTATGGGTGTAATGGAAAGTATTTTAAACTTTCTCTAATAATGAGGGTCCTCTTTAGGATGGGCCTATTCATTGGGGGTATTCATGTCCTCAAAGACCTCCTTCCTCCCCCTTTCTCCCCTCTGACTTTCTCAGTTCAGCAATTTAAGGTATTGCATCAGAAATTACATTTTTTCTAAGGATGAATGATTGTGAATTTAAAGAGAAACCATCATGCTGCAGACGTATTACAGGCGGCTATATCTCTCCACTCTTTAAACACATAAAATGATTCCTTAGTGGCTAGACTCCAGGGTCTGGGGTTCAGATTGCATGAAAAAGCCCAGACCGTGTTTCTGACAGCCTCTCTCCCTGAATCCCCCCTGGGCTTCAGTCCTGCTAGGCCAGTTACTCCTTCTTTAATTGCCTTGAATGAGGCTCTGCTCAAGAAGTTTCCTCAGCCGCGAATTCCTTCACACCCCTCTCTTCTGTGAAGCTGTCCATATTTCCCCAACAAAACTCAACCGTCTTCCTCCTGCTCCAGCAGCAACTGGCTTATATCATCCAGCGCCATTTTAAGCTGCTCTGTCCATATTTAACTAGGTTATAAGTTGCTTGGGAGTAGAGCCTCAGGCACCCCACTCCAGTACTCTTGCCTGGAAAATCCCATGGATGGAGGAGCCTGGAAGGCTGCAGTCCATGGGGTCTCTAAGAGTCGGACACGACTGAGTGACTTCACTTTCACTTTTCCCTTTCGTGCATTGGAGAAGGAAGTGGCAACCCACTCCAGTGTTCTTGTCTGGAGAATCCCAGGGACGGGGGAGCCTGGTGGGCTGCTGTCTATGGGGTCACATAGAGTCGGACATGACTGAAGTGACTTAGCAACAATAGCAGTAGAGACTCAGGACCTTGCAAATGAGTCTACCAGAAAAATCAGTTAAATAATGTCCTGAGTGTGGTTACCTATCCCATGTTCTCATTTTGTTGTGCCTATTTTCCCCTTGGTTCCCACAGAGTTTTTCCTTTTCTCCTTCTGTCTAGCCATGTGTGAAGTTCCCAGCTATGCAAAAGAATGTTTAGTGTCACCCTGAACCTTTGCCACACTTGGATTCTTCACTTATTTTTCTGGTCCCAGATTTTCGAAACAAACGGTCTGATTTTTGTCATCATTTCTTTGTTTCTCAACCCAGGTTTGGCTTCTGATTTGCTCTGTTCTGGACTCAGGAGACTTTGTGTTTCCACTGACAGTTCCTGCACTATTGGTAATCTTTCTTATCACTGGATAAAATGATTCTAACACTCAAACCCAATGTGTGTGTGTGTGTGTGTGTTTGTAGGAGTGGTAGTGGTTTCCCTGCCACCAGCAATTTTCCAACATTACTGCATGTCCTACAATTCAACCCAATTCTGACACTATCTACCCAGAGATAGTATCAGATCCTACAGGTTAAGGGTTTAGTCTCATAAGATAGCCTCTCTTCCTGACTCAGATGCCAGTTGTAAGTCCAGGCTGTCATCTGTGCTTCTGACTGATCTGCTATAGACGGGAGGTTCCAATAACTCCTTCCTTTCCTGTGATTAACTTGCTAGAGTGGCTCATCAGCTCAGTTCAGTTCAGTCGCTCAGTCATGTCCGACTCTTTGTGACCCCATGAACCACAGCATGCCAGGCCTCCCTGTCCATTACCAACTCCCGGAGTCCACCCAAACCCATGCCCTTTGAGTCGGTGATGCCATCCAACCATCTCATCCTCTGTCGTCCCCTTCTCCTCCTACCCTCAGTCTTTCCCAGCATCAGGGTTTTTTCAAATGAGTCAGCTCTTCGCATCAGGTGGCCAAAGTATTGGACTTTCAGCTTCAACAGCAGTCCTTCCAATGAACAGCCAGGACTAATCTCCTTTAGGATGGGCTGGGTGGATCTTGCAGTCCAAGGGACTCTCAAGAGTCTTCTCCAACACCACAGTTCAAAAGCATCAGTTCTTTGGTACTCAGCTTTCTTTATAGTCCAACTCTCACGTCCATACATGACTACTGGAAAAACCATAGCCTTGACTAGACGGACCTTTGTTGACAAAGTAATGTCTCTGCTTTTTCATATGCCGTCTATAGAACTCACAAAAACACATTTCTGTTGAATTCCAAGAAACCTGTAGTTGGAATTTTATTGGAATGGCATTGTATTTAAAAATAAATATGTGCAAGATTGACATCTTTATGTACTATGGACTGAATGTTTGTGTCCCTCCCAAATTTACACATTGAACCCTTATCCCCAGTATGAAGATGGGACCTTTGGGAATGATTAGATCGTGAGGGTAGAACCCTCAAGGATGGCCTTAGTGTTGATTTCAGATGCAAGCAGCAGTAAGCAACCCCTTGCAGCAAGCAGCAGAGAGCAGTAGCAGGGAGCAAGATCTTAATTCCCAGATCAGGAGTCCTAACCATTAGACCACAGAGGCCAGTTGGCTAGAGCCTGGATCCATAGTCCATGCCTGTCTTGTCAAGAAAGAATTCAGGTGAGGAGGCAGAAGGTAAAGAGTAAAAATTTTATTGGAAAAATACATGTGAAAAGATGCACAGGGAAGCTCAGAGGAAGAGTCATGCCTTTGGGAAGTTTATATCCTTTATAAGGGGGCAGTTTTCCAGGTCTTTTTCTTCCTTCAGGCTAATCATCTAGTTTTGTCCCCCTGGCTAATTTGTCTCAGAACCCTCCCCTTAGGTGTGCATG
>SJYC01087387.1:0-46762 GCA_006408675.1 Madoqua kirkii | reverse complement strand
GTAAAAATTTTATTGGAAAATACATGTGAAAAGATGCACAGGGAAGCTCAGAGGAAGAGTCATGCTTTTGGGAAGTTTACATCCTTTATAAGGGGGCAGTTTTCCAGGTCTTTTTCTTCCTTCAGGCTAATCATCTAGTTTTGTCCCCCTGGCTAATTTGTCTCAGAACCCTCCCCTTAGGTGTGCATGCACCCCTCAGCCAAAATGAACTGACTCGAAAGCATTTGGGAGGAGAAGCCTATTATGGCCTGGCATTTTCTCTGACTTTTGACTCCCAAGTAGCCCTTCTGTGCATGTGTAGTGTCTCCCTTGTCCCAAGAAGCAGGGGAGCAGAGAGCCTTTAATCCTTTACTCAAATAGGATTTTGCCCCCCTTTATTCTTGCCACGACTGTTGTCTTAAGGTATTTACAAGAGACAAAATCTGGCTGTTTACTCTGTTTCTATTCTTACTTCCATTTTGGAGAGCAAACAGAAGGCTGGTTTTAAGTGCCTCACCTGGAGCCCACCTATCCTTGTCCAGGAAATCCGAAGAGAAGGCTAGTTGTAAGTGTCCAGCCTGAAGCCTACTTTTTGCTGCCCATAAAATGCAAACAGGAGGCCAGTTATAAATGTCTAAACTGGAGCCCATCAATCTCCTGTATCAGTGTCATTATGAGAAGAGACATGAGAGATGATTGCTGTCTCAGCCAAATGAGAACACAGCAAGAAGGCAGCTGTCTGCAAACCAGGAAGAGAGTCCTCACCAGGAACTGGATTGACCAGTGCCTTGATCTTATTCTTCCTAGCCTCCAGAAAAGCAAAGTGAGGAAGTAGGAAACATGAGACAAGGAAGGGAGCAAAGTCAGGAAAAGTGGGCCAATTACCATGCTAGGTGAGTGGGGCTTGATCCCACAGGGACCATCTGTGAAATAACGGGAATATACTTCAGGTCATCCAGCTGCAAGAAGGGGAAACTGAGGCATCGATCCACCAACTCACATCTCCCATTGTCTCATCTTTTGGTACATCCAAACGAAGACATAGTTAATGTACCTATTAAAAAGATAAGCACTGCATTCCCCTCAAACATTGCACAAATATAATTCAAAGCATAATAAATACTGAGAAATAAGTTTCTGTTCTTTAAGCCACTCAACCTGTCATAGCAGGTTGAGCTGACTAAGACATTGTTTGCATACCCAGGAAAATAACATGAATCAGCTTACTCAGATTGTTTTGTGTACCTCTCAATAGACTTAGAACAGGTGCTGTTGACACCGCATCTTACATTTCCTTGGCCCACTTGAGTTCACCTGTTGCAGACTTCCAGAACACTGACACCTTCCCACCTCAAGGCCTGCATCTCTTGTCTTGTCTCAGGTCTTTCTCTGGCTATGTCTCAACTTGCCCTGTCTCCGACAGGAGCACCCACAAAGCATGGAGAGTCAGGGCTTCTTGGGAAGTTCTCCATAATGGTCTTCACAGAACCGTTCAACTTCAGTTTCTTCAGCATTATTGGCTGGGACATAGACTTGGATTACTGTGATAATGTTTGCCTTGGAAACAAACAGAGGTCATTCTGTCATTTTTGAGACTGCACCCAAGAACTGCATTTTGGACTCTCTTGTTGACTATTAGGGCTACTCCATTTCTTCTAAGGGATTCTTGCCCACAGTAAGTAGATATAATGGTCATCTGAGTTAAATTCACCCATTACAGTCCATTTTAGTTCACTAAACCCTAAAATAATTGATGTTCATTCTTGCCATCTTCTTTTTGACCACTTCCAATTTACTTTGATTCATGAAATAGATGGGGAAACAGTGGAAACAGTGTCAGACTTTATTTTTTTTCTGGCCTCTAAAATCACTGCAGATGGTGACAACTGCCATGAAATTAAAAGACGCTTACTCCTTGGAAGGAAAGTTATGACCAACCTAGATAGCATATTCAAAAGCAGAGACATTACTTTGCTGACTAAGGTCCGTCTAGTCCAGGCTATGGTTTTTCCTGTGGTCATGTATGGATGTGAGAGTTGGACTGTGAAGAAGGCTGAGTGCCGAAGAATTGATGCTTTTGAACTGTGGTATTGGAGAAGACTCTCGAGAGTCCCTTGGACTGCAAGGAGATCCAACCAGTCCATTCTGAAGGAGATCAACCCTGGGATTTCTTTGGAAGGAATGATGCTAAAGCTGAAACTCCAGTACTTCGGCCACCTCATGTGAAGAGCTGACTCATTGGAAAAGACTCTGATGCTGGGAGGAATTGAGGGCAGGAAGAGAAGGGGATGACAGAGGATGAGATGGCTGGATGGCATCACTGACTTGATGGACATGAGTCTGAGTGAACTTTGGGAGTTGGTGATGGACAGGGAGGCCTGGCGTGCTGCAATTCATGAGGTCGCAAAGAGTCGGACACAACTGAGCAACTGAACTGAACTGATGGACCTAAAATTTCAGGTTCTTAGGCAACACTCTTCTTTTTTTTTTAATTTATTTATTTTAATTGGAGGCTAATTACTTTACAATATTGTATTGGTTTTGCCATACATCAACATGAATCTGCCAGGGGTGTACACGTGTTCCCAATCCTCTTTACAGCATTAGACTTTACCTCCATCACCAGTCACATCAACACCTGAGTGTTGTTTTTGCTTTGGTTATGTATCTTCATACTTTCTGGAGTTATTTCTCCACCCTTCTCCAGTAGCATATTGGGCAGCCACTGACCTGGGGAATTCATCTTTCAGTATCATATCTTTTTGCCTTTTCATACCATTCATGGAAAATACTATACACAGAAAATACTAAAGACGCTTCCAGAAAACTACAAGAGCTAATCAGTGAATTTAGTAAAGTTTCAGGATATAGAATTAATACACAGATTTCTCTTGTATTCCTATACACTAAAAATGAAACATCTGAAAAAATTAAGGTAACAATTCTATTTACCATCACATAAAAATAAAAAACACCTAGCAATAAAATTACCTGATGAGGCAAAAGACTTAGAAAACTATAAGATACTGACGAAAGAAATCAAAGATGATACAGGCAGAGGAATATAACACGTTTTTGAATTGGAAGAATCAATGCCATTAAAATGACTGTCCTACCCAAAGCAGTCTACAGATTCAATGAAATCTCTGTCAAATAACTAATAACATTTTTTCTCAAAACTAGAACAAAATTATTTACAATTTGTATTGAAACACAAAAGACCCCAAATAGCCAAATCAATCTTGACAGAAAAAAAGGAGCTGAAGGAATCATGCTTCCTGACTTGAAACTATGCTACAAAGCTAGAATCATGAAAACTATGATACTGGCAACAAAACCCAGACATATAGTTCAGTGACACAGGGTAGGAACCCAGGAATATACCCACATACTTATGGCCTATTAATCTATGACAAAGAAGGCAAGAATATATAATGGAGAAAGGCAGTATCTTCAATATGTGATGCTGGGAAAACTGGACAACTATATGTAAAGGAATAAAATTAGAATATTCTGTAATAACAAATATAAAAGAAAGTCAAAATGAATCAAAGACCTAAGTATAAACCTTTATATTATAAAACTCTTATAGAAAATATAGGTAGAACATAAACTGCAGCAATATCTTTATTTAGATATATCTCCTTGAATAATGAAAATAAAAACAAAAACATTCCTTGGAGAAGGTTCTACAACCCACTCCAGTATTCTTGCTCTGAGAATCCCATGAACAGGAAAGACTGCTGGGATACAGGCCATAGGGTCATCAGGAGTCAGACATGACTGAAGTGACCTAGTACACATACATGTATGGTATCATATCATCTACAAACAGTGATTGTTCTACCTACTCTCTTTCAATGTGGATTCTTTTTATTTATTTTTCTTCTCTGATTTTTCCTTGGAGAAGGTTCTACAACCCACTCCAGTATTCTTGCTCTGAGAATCCCATGAACAGGAAAGACTGCTGGGATACAGGCCATAGGGTCATCAGGAGTCAGACATGACTGAAGTGACCTAGTACACATACATGTATGGTATCATATCATCTACAAACAGTGATTGTTCTACCTACTCTCTTTCAATGTGGATTCTTTTTATTTATTTTTCTTCTCTGATTGCCATGAATAGAACTTCCCAAACTATGCTGAATAAAAATGGTTAGAATGGACATCATTGTCTTATTCCTGATCTTAGAGGAAATGCCTTTAAATTTTCACCATTGAGAATGATGCTTGCTGTGTGTTTGTTGTATATGATCCTTATCATGTTAAGGTAGGTTTCCGCTATGTCCACTTATTGGAGCATATTTTTTTATGATAAGTGGGTGTTGACTTTTGACAAAAAGCTGTTTTTTCTCACCTACTGAGATAATCATGTTGCGTTCATTTTTCAAATTTATTACTATAGTGTATCACAATGATTGATTTGTAGATATTGAAAAATTCTTGTATCCCTAAGATAAATCCCACTTGACCATGGTGTCTGGTGCTTTTTAAATTTTTTTATTGTTGGATTTGATTTGCTAGTATTTTGTGGAGGTTACTGTGTCTATGTTCATCAATGTTACTGGACTGTAATTACATTTGATATTGTGGTATTTTTTCTGATTTTGATATCAAGGTGATGGTAGTCTTTAGATTGAATTTTGAAGTGTTCCTTCTACTGCAACTTTTTGGAATAGTTTCAGAAATATATGTGTTAACTCTCCTCCAAATTGGTTGAATTCACCTGTGAATCCAGGTGGATTTTTATTTTGGGGGGAGTTTTAAAATTGCTGATTCTATTTCATTACTGGTCACTGGTCTCTTCATACTTTCTATTTCTTGCTGGTTTAGTGTTGGGAGATTGTACATTTCTAAGAATTTGTCCATTTCTTCTTGGCTTTCCATTTTATTGGCATATAGTTAATTGCACTAGTCTCTCACATTACACTGTGTTTCTGTCTTATCTGTTGTACCTTCTCCTTTTTCACTTCTGATTGGACCCTCCTCCAACTTTTTTTCTTGATGAGTCTGGCTTATAGTTTATCAATTTTGTTTACCCTATTAAAGAACTGGCTTGTAGCCTCTAATTTCTAGGGGTTTAAGCAAAATAAGTTTAGTGCTTTAGTGCACAGAAGGTATTTATTTTATTTGCCACATAACATTTACTAGATGGTTTAATGTTTATATATTTCTTCTCACTGTAGCCCTCTGTTCTACATTTTTATATAGATGTGTATAAGAGACAGGTTGTACCTTCTCCTTTTTCACTTCTGATTGGACCCTCATTCCATTTCATTCATTTCATTGGACCCTCCTCCAACTTTTTTTCTTGATGAGTCTGGCTTATAGTTTATCAATTTTGTTTACCCTATTAAAGAACTGGCTTGTAGCCTCTAATTTCTAGGGGTTTAAGCAAAATAAGTTTAGTGCTTTAGTGCACAGAAGGTATTTATTTTATTTGCCACATAACATTTACTAGATGGTTTAATGTTTATATATTTCTTCTCACTGTAGCCCTCTGTTCTACATTTTTATATGTTTAACTCATAGAAACTGTCATCAATAGTTGACAGTACATAACCTTCTATAAACTTCATCAGATTTACCATTTCCTTTATATAAATATTTTTCATATATATTCCTTTAATGTGTATCAGAAATATGTAGCATGTCCCTGTGTGATGCGCATATGTTGTATCCCATCATGCCTACTGTGGTATAAGGCACCGATAAGTACTTGGATGACTGAACAGTTTGTGTAGTTGGCTGGGTTCACATATTATTGACTTATACACAAGGAAGAAATATAATAGGAAATGCTAAGGTAAATTTTTTAACTTTCCCAGTGTTGCCATATACAGAAAGCTGAGGAGATCATAAAGGGAAAAGTTGGCAGGCATTGCTTTCAACAAAATTATTCTAGAGTAAAATAACTATATTCCCTTCTGAATTGTGAAAATTATTTTAAAAATCATCAATATCCTAAATATAAAGAAACATAGATAAATATTTTAGAAATAAAAGGCATTCCTCTACATATGTGAAATATATCAATGAGTAAAAAAGACAAATGACACTTAGAATCTAGCTGAGTTTATAAATAGAACACATTAAAAAGAAGGTAATTCTAAGAGCTTCCTGCCCCGTTATGGATCACAGACTTGTTGTGGCAATGGGTCTTATATAAATCAATGAAGCTATTAGCCATACCATGCAGAGCCACCCAAAATGGACAGATGATTTGAAGTGTTTTGGCAAAATGTGACCCATTGACAGAGGAAACTGCAAACCACTCCAGTATTGTTGCTGCCTGCTGCTGCTGCTGCTGCTAAGTTGCTTCAGTCATGTCTGACTCTGTGCAACCCCATAGATGGCAGCCCACCAGGCTCCCCTGTCCCTGGGATTCTCAAGGCAAGAACAATGGAGTGGGTTGTCTTTTCCTTCTCCAATGCATGAAAGTGAAAAGTGAAAGTGAAGTCACTCAGTCATGTCCGACTCTTAGTGACCCCATGGACTGTAGCCCACCAGGCTCCCCCATCCATGGGATTTTCCAGGCAAGAGTACTGCAGTGGGGTGCCATTGCCTTCTCCGATTCTTGCTGCCAGAACCCCATAAACATTATGAAAAGGCAAAAACATGTGAAACTGGAAGGTGGGCCCCTCAGGTCAGAAAGTGTCCATTATGCAACTGGAGAAGAGCAGAGGGCAATTACTAATAGCTCCAGAAAGAATGAAACAGCTGTGCCAAAGGATAACAACATTAAAATGCAACCACTAAATTTAAAAAAGTGTTATTCCATGGAAGGAAAACTATGATGAACCTAGACAGCATATCAAAAAGCAGAGATATCACTGTGCCATCAGAGGTCTGTATAGCCAAAGCTATAGTTTGGCTGGGAGAAAAATCAATAACCTCATATATGCAGGTAACACCACCCTTGTGGTAAAAAGCAAAGAGGAACTAAGGAGCCTCTTGATGAAGGTCAAAGAGGAGAGAAAACGCTGGCTAGACACTTAATATTCAAAAAACAAAGATCATGGCAGCCAGCCCCATCATTTTATGGCAACTATATCAAGAAACAATGGAAACAGTGACAGACTTCAGTTTCTTGGCTCTGAAATCACTGCACTATGTAACTGCAGCCATGAAATTAAAAGACACCTGCTCCTTGAAAGAAAATATATGACCAAACTAGACAGCATATTAAAAAGCAGAGACACACTTTGCATATAGTCAAAGTTATAGTTTGTTCAGTAGTCAAGTATGGATGTGAGAGTTGTGCTGTAAAGAAAGCTGAGTGTCAAAGAATGGGTACTTTTGAACTGTGGTATTGGAGAAGACTCTTGAGAGTCCCTTGGACTGCAAGATCAAACTAGTCAATCCTAAAGGAAATCAACCCTGAATATTCATTAGAAAGTCTGATGCTGAAGATCTAGCTCCAGTACTTTGGCAACCTGATGCAAAGAACTGACTTATTGGAAGAGGCTCTGATGCTGGGAAAGACTGAAGGCTGGAGGAGAAGGGGATGACAGAGGATGAGATGGTTGGATGGCATCACTGACTCGACAGACATGAGTTTGTGCAAGCTCCCAGAGTTGGTTATAGACAGGGAAGCCTGGCTTGATGCTGTCCATGGGGTTGCAAAGAGTTGACCACGACTGAGCGACTGAACTGAACTGAATAATTAGTGATATTCAGTATCTTTACATATCTTTAGTAGCCATCTGTATGTCTTCTTTTGAGGAATGTTTATTTAGATCATCAGTCCATTTTTGGCATTGCCTTTCTTTAGGATTGGAATGAAAACTTAATCTTGATTCCAGCTTGTGTTTCTTCCAGTCCAGTGTTTCTCATGATGTACTCTGCATAGAAGCTAAATAAACAGAGTGACAATATACAGCCTTGACGTAATCCTTTTCCTGTTTGAAACCAGTCAGTTGTTCCCTGTCCAGTTCTAACTGTTGCTTCCTGACCTGCATACAGATTTCTCAAGAGGCAGGTCAGGTGGTCTGGTATTCCCATCTCTTTGAGAATTTTCCACAGTTTATTGTGATCCGTACAGTCAAAGGCTTTGGCTTAGTCAATAAAGCAGAAATAGATGTTTTCCTGGAACTCTCTTGCTTTTTCTATGATCCAGTGGATATTGGCAATTTGATCTCTGGTTCCTCAATGCATATTCTTCTATAAAGGTCATCACATTTACCATTTCCTTTATATCAGTAGTTTCCCTAACTACTTCTTTAATGTATATCAAAAATATTTAGTTTGTCCCTATGTGATGCACGTATGTTTTGTCCCATCATGCCTACTGCAGTATCAGACACCTAGTAAGTGCTGTGATGAATGAACCGTTTGTGTAGTTGTCTGGATTCACATATTACTGACTTATACACAAGGAAGAAATATAATAGGAAATGCTGAGGTAAAGTTTTGAACTTTTCTGGGGTTACCATAGATACAAAGTTGAGGTGATCATAAAATAATCGACGGACATTTCTTTGAATTAAAAGTAGTCTACAGTAAAAAATATCTTTTATATATAAAGAAATATTTTGAATCTTTTAGAAACAAAAGGAACTCTTCTACATCTGTCAAATATATCAATGAATAAAAAGACAAATTACACTTAGAATCTAGCTGAGGGGAATAAATAGAATGCATTAAAAAGAAGGTAATTCTAAGAGCTTCCTGTACCTTCATGGATCACAGCACTGTCATGGCAATGGGTCTTGCATAACTCAATTAAGCTATTAGCCATGCCATGCAAGGCCACCCAAAATGGACAGGTCATTTGAAGTATTCTGGCAAAACATGGTCCACTGAAGGAGGAAATGGGAATTTCCTCCAGTATTCTTGCTGCCAAAACCTCATAAATTTCTAAGAGCTTCCTGTACCTTCATGGATCACAGCACTGTCATGGCAATGGGTCTTGCATAACTCAATTAAGCTATTAGCCATGCCATGCAAGGCCACCCAAAATGGACAGGTCATTTGAAGTATTCTGGCAAAACATGGTCCACTGAAGGAGGAAATGGGAATTTCCTCCAGTATTCTTGCTGCCAAAACCTCATAAATGTTATGAAAAGGCAAAAATGTATGACACTGGAAGATGAGCCCATCAGGTCAGAAAGTGTCAGATAAGCTACTGACGAAGAGCAGAGGGCAATTACTAATAGCTCCAGAAAGAATGCAAGAGCTGGGCCAAAGTATAAAATGCAGTCATTAAATTTAAAAAAAGATGTTCCTTGGGACAAAAGCTATGACAAACCTAGACAGCATATTAAAAAGCAGAGACATCACTTTGCCAACAAAGGTCCGTATAGTCAAAAGCTATAGTTTTCCTTGGAGAAATATCAATATCCTCCTATTGAAAGGTTGTTGCTGAGCGATGAAAGACACCAGAGTTCTTGGCCCCCAGAGGAAAAGAGAAGGGGGCAGGAAGAGTGCCCGCCTGCTAGTCTTCAACAGTAAGTTATATACATATCAGCAGGCAACTAATTAGAGAAAGGAAATGTATCAGAATTCAGAGAGTGGCTGCAGGTACTCAGACACAACATGCATTTTGAGATAACATTGGCACAAGGTGAATCTTCCTGGGCCATAAAACGATTGGCATGAAGAAAGGCAGGTTTCCAATCAAATACATAGTGTCATTAACATAGATTAAGAGAACAACTGTATGAGTAAAACATACTGGTTTGTTGAGTCATTATCGGTTCTGAGTCTTGGGTGAAACCGACTTGAAGAAACACGGAGTCTAGGGGTTAAATACATAGTTCATTAACACAGCTTAAGAAAAACATTTCCGTAAGAAAAATGCATTGGTTGGCTCAAGAGTTGAGAAAAGTTAAGTTCCGGTGGAACCAGGTGTCGTCATGGCAACACAGAATTTTAAAAGAAAACATCTTTTAATTTTGTATAGAGAAGGGAAAAGAAATCTGACACTTGTAGTTTGTTTCCTCCTGCCACTTGAGAGAGAGATAAAAAATGTCTGACATTTGCAGCCTATGACTCTTGAGAGTCCCTTGGACTGCAAGGAGATCCAACCAGTCCATTCTAAAGGAGATCAGTCCCGGGTGTTCATTGGAAGGACTGATGTTGAAACACCAATACTTTGGCCACCTCACGCGAACAGCTGACTCATTGGAAAAGACTTAGATGCTGGGAGGGATTGGGGGCAGGAGGAGAAGGGGACGACCGAGGATGAGATGGCTGGATGGCATCACCGACTCGAAGAACATGAGTTTGAGTGAACTCCAGGAGTTGGTGGTGGACAGGGAGGCCTGGCGTGCTGCAATTCATGGGGTTGCAAAGAGTCATACATGACTGAGCGACTGAACTGAGCTGAGCCTTCCTGCCTGTTACCCTCTTATTCTTCTCTTTTCTTTTAGGAGATTTATGTTTCCTAGGGAAAGGGGCACTGTTTTCATTCTGTAAATGCTTCCAAGCTGATAAGGGGCATCGTCCTGAAACTGGTGAGGCAACATATTCTCCTAACCCTCATATTGAGGGTCTCTGATCCAGGGGCCCCAAGTAGTAGTTGGAGAAAGCTGCACAGCGGCAGGAGTTTGAGCAACCATTTGTCACTAAAAATCCTTCATGCAGCTAGAAACAAATCCAGCCACACACTTACAGATTCAGGTAGCAAACAGCAAAAAAACAGAACAATCAGTGAAGTTAAAAGTCTCATAGTGCCTATTGTTAAGGTACAAAGTGTTGCACCAGTCCATCTTAGGATTGTTAGATGTCATCATATTAAGAAGAGGCATCACATATGATTGTCCTTGTAGTAAGATTTGCAGACTTGGAGAAAGTCCTTTCCTTCAAGTGGAGATGCCCACCATGGAAGCCTTCCACTGAATAAGAAGGGAGTGCTCCAGAGACCCAGTAATTAGACTGATTGTGAAATGCAGCATAGGAGTGATCCCAGGACAGGAAGCCATTGTCTTGAGGATCAACGGCAGACACTGGATTTTTGGAGTCAGCAGAAGCAAGCTCACATAGATTATCAGGCCGATCTGAAAAGTACAAAGTAAGAGTGCAGAGAATAAAGACATAAAGTGACATCATTTAATTCTGGTCAGGATGCCAACTCTTAACTCAAGTGTGGTATAAAACAATCAATATCTGGCACTTTGACACCTATGGGAAAAGAAAGAATAACCTGGTAAGGGCCTTCCCAGAGGGTCTCGAGGGATTGCCCCTGAGATCCCAATATTTTTATCAGGACCTCAATTCCTGGCTCAGACAGTGACTGAGAGGCTCCTCTTGACTTAGAGGCTGGGTCATGAGTCACATCACAGAGTTCCTTTAATGCCTGTTGAAAAGCTGAGTGCTGAGTTACATAGTTAATTCCAAGGCTTCAGCGTCTATAACAATGTCCATGGGTAAGAAGGGTCTTCTATAAATGCACTCAAAGGGGGACAGTCCCTCATTTTGGGGAACAATTCGAGCCCTCATTAAAGCTATGGGTAGAACTTTACACCAATTGTCATGCCTCTCTTGAGTTATTTGCACGGATGTCTCATAAATGTCATTAGCTTTTTCAACCTTTCCTGAGGATTGCGGTCTCCAGGAACAGTGTAAGTGACAGTCTATTCCTAGAGCTATTGACACGCCTTGAGTTAACAGTAGCTTTAAAGGCAAAGCCATTGTCAATCTGAAGACTCCACGGCAGCCCAAACCTGGGAGTAATTTCATGGATTAAAATCCTTATAACCTGCTTAGCCTGTTCACTATGACGGGGAAAAGCCTCAATCTGTCCAGTAAATGTATTCACCCAAACTTGTAACCAAGAATATCCATTTGCCTTTGGCATATGAGTAAAATCAATTTCCCAGTCCTCTCCAGGATATTTTTTCCACTTCATTGTAACCCAGATTTTGCTAATTTTTCAGCCTTTGGGTTATATTTCTGACATATCTCACATCTTTTGATAATGTTCTCTAAAGTTTTCGTTACATTTTTCCTTCAAAGAAATGAGAAGCCATCTGGTAAGTGCTCTCAACACCGAAATGAAAACTCTGGTGTAGACTCTTAAGAATTTCCCATTGAGAATTTTCAGTAATTATTCATCATCCATCCTTGGACTATAAGCATCCTTTATCAATAATCTTTGCTCCTATTTTCTCATATCTTTCTAATTCTTCCTCATTGTAAGGTTTTTCCTATTCCACAGGACCTGTCTAGATCAAAGGCATCTGCAGTGAAGGGGTTTCTTAAAGTGCCAGTTTTCTGGTTTGACAGTCAGCCAGCTGATTACTCAGCTACTTATTCCTGTCCCTGCTGTGCTCTTTGCCATGCACAACAGCTACTTCAGTAGGACAATTTATAGCAGTTAAAAGTCTCTCAGTCTTTTGAAATGCTTAATAGTTTCTCCTGTTGCCGTTTTAAACTTTCTTTCTTTCTGTATTGCAGCATGAACGTGTAAAGTCAAATAAGCATACTTAGAATCAGTGTAGATATTGACTTGCTGCCCTTTGATTAACCCTGGAGCTCAGGTCAGAGCCACAAGCTCCACTATCTGAGCACCATTCCCTGGGGGAGAGACTTTGCTTTTAAAATCTGTCCAGCTGCATCATAGTGTAACTTGCTTTAAGTTTCCCATCCCAAACAAAAGAACTGTCATCTGTAAATATTCCTATATCAGGATTGTCTAATGGAGTATCCATCAGGTCTTCCCGAGCTGTACAGTTTAAAGTTAGAAATTGGGAACAATTGTTATCGGGTGTTTCATTTTCTTTGTCAGGAAGGAAAGTGGCAGGATTTAAGTTTTTCAGGTATCCTATATATAGCTAGTAAGGCCCTCAGGGTTATGTCAAACCTCCCAAGACCATACCTTTTCTTTCAGTGACGAACAAATTAAATTCTGACCCTGTGGGCAAGCTCAAAGCAGGAGCTGGCAGGAGAGCAATCGAA
Source organism: Madoqua kirkii (assembly GCA_006408675.1). Taxonomy (NCBI): domain Eukaryota; kingdom Metazoa; phylum Chordata; class Mammalia; order Artiodactyla; family Bovidae; genus Madoqua; species Madoqua kirkii. The sequence goes on along the minus strand of SJYC01087387.1, from coordinate 33,878 downwards.
GAGCTTTAAAAGCCTTTTGAGTATCTGGAGACTGAACCAGTTTGTCAGTTTGGGCTTGTTGAGTTTCAGTTGTAAGTTTATATATAGGCCAGGCAAATTCCCCATAACCCAGAATCCAAACGAGGCAGTAGCCTATGATTCCCCCAAATCCTCTCAATTGTCAGAAAGTCATAGGTAGGTGATGACATAGTATAGGTTTATCTCTAGAAAGCATGCTGAAAAATATTTTGCTTGTTCAGTAATTTTATACAATAGAGTATAAGGATTAGGCACTATGGGGTGTAAAGAGTGTACAGCCTCATTTATTATTTGTAAATCTTGAACTAGTCTCCACTTATAATTTGACTTCTTTATACCAAAAATAGGAGTGTTGCATGGAGTATTACAGGGAATTAATAGCCCCTGCTTTTTAAAAATCTCAATGATGGGCTTTAACCCTTCTTTAACCTCGGGTTTCAGTGGATACTGCTTTTGATGTGGAAATATGAGTGGGTTTTTCAGCTTCACAACTACAGGAATAGCATTTTATGCTCGACCCACAGATTTTCCTTCAGCTCACACTTTAGGATTTACATTTTGTTCAATTAAAGGGAGAGAAAGGAAGGGCTTCATATTCATCAAACAGAGGCATGGACTTGTTCAGTATATCCCTCCCCAAAAGGGATGAGGGAGACTCTGGCACAATCTGGCACTCTGTAAAAATAGCAGAGAGTCCCAGTGGCAGCTTAGAGGGTGACTGAAATATTAATGTTTAGCTCGTCCAGACAGTCCCATTATGGAAGTGGACTGGGGAGAAAGTGGACCAGGGGCTTCAGTAAGCACAGAGTAACTTGCCTTGGTGTCCACAAGGAAATTGACAGATTGGCCACCCACAGTTACTAATACCTGGCGTTCCTCAGCTGTAATTAGGGCAGGAGTTTGTGTGGGAACCCCAGGGTACATTCAGTCCTGGTTGTCTTGAGAGTCCACCACTGGGACCTACACCTCTGGGGGCAGTCTCTCCTCCAGTGTGGTCCCTTGCAAGACAAGACATGGAGCTGGGGACCCCTTAGACTCCTGAGGGCAATCCTGCTTGAGGCGCTCCTCCTTTCCACAGTAATAGCAAGCCCATCCATCCCCTTTCACCTGGGTCTCTCCTGGAATTTTCTCAGGCTGTTTAAGAACAGTCCTGACAGCCATTACGAGGGCTTCTGCTAGTACCTTGGTCTTTCTCTGCCTTTCTTTCTTCCCTCATATTCCCTGCCATAATAGACTGACTGAGCCAGCTGCAACAGATTATCTAAAGAAGGATTTGGTCCATATGCGTGTTTTAGTAGCTTACAGCAGATATCTGGAGCTGACTGAATGAGACATCTATCCTTTAAGATTACCCTTCCCTCTTCACTTTCAGGATCAATCTCAGTGAATCTGCAAAGGGCTTCCCTCAGTCTGTCTAGGAATTTACCAAAAGCTTCCTTCTCTTCCTGTTCTGTGTTTGCCAATTTAGCAACATTGCCTGAGTCCTTCAAGAACACATCTGACAAATTGACTCGTATCCCATTATCCTTTAGCCATGTTTTAGTTCCAATCTGGTTCTATAGTTGGGACTGCCTGATCCCCAGTGGGGAGGGCAGCTATCTCATCCTCCCTCTTCCCTAATGATTCCTTGCCAAGCCATCATCTCCATAGGCAACAGCTTTCCATAAAACTCAAGTTGTTGATTCAGGAGTTAGCGCCTGTCCCAGGATATACATCACATCCTTCCAAATAAGGTCATAAAGCAGAATAGGGAGCTGAAAATTTTATACCCTAATATATACCCCTAGGTCATAAATCTGACATGTCTCACAGAGAGAAAAATGGCAACACATATGCTACTTCTACCCATTTCCTTGTTCTCTACAGAACCAGTTTAATTGTAAAACAATATTATAATTAAGAGACCCTCCAACCAACCACCATTCGCTATCCTCCAATGGGTACTGTGGCCCATGTAGTATCACATAGGAAGATCAGGCATGTCTTCATTAGGCTCTGGGGGTCAAATCTATCCCAATTTTTCAAAAGAGTGAGGCTGGAATGGTTAGCTCCCATCTGTAAGAGAGAAAAACAGCGACCACACCGTCTTTCTACTGGAGGCATCGCTCCCTGCTCTAGATGGGGGTGGAGACAGGTCTTCCACCTAAGCTTCCTTCCCTGGCTGGAGTTAACCTGTCTCTTACCACAGGTATTCCACTACTGTCCCTCCCCATTCTACCGCTGGGGTGGGGTGGAGATGCATCAGGGGTAGACCTGATGGCATCCCAGAATAATATCCAGTTCCTCACCACTAAAACTTTTGCTTGCCTCTGATGCCACCCAAGGTGCAATCAGAGTAACCTTCCAGGATGCCTCCCAAGCTAAGACCGCTAAGGGAAACATTTGTCTCCTGAGTGCCTATGCACAACCCTGAGTACATCCCTGACCACAATAAGACCAGTAGATCATAAAGGGCCAAGCATAAAACCAAGATGTTCCTTCTGAGTGTCACCACACCAATATAAGCGATAGCAAAAGAAATGGTGAAGGGCTGGCCACTGAGGAAAAAGTGATTTTTGTCCTCAAGTTATTATGGCCAGTCCTTCCAGTTCATTCCCACAGATTCCACAGGAAGAATATTTAAGGAGTTGAAACAGAAGCGACTGGAGATTCTCCTCTGGTCCACGAAGAGCTAGTGTTACCAAAGGAAGAAGCCTGCTGTATTTCCTATCTGAGTAATCTTTCACCTGAGAGATGCTCTTGGAATCAGAACTCCATCTAGCTTACAAACTATCAACTCCTAGTGAGGCTATGCATTTCGTGAATACAAAAAAAAAAAAAAAAGTTCGGGATCTAAGTGACAGTACACAGTAACAGCATAGATAATGAGTCCCTTGAAAGTCTATGATCCCACTGATTAGGTTAGTACTAATTCCCAAGAAGTTATTTAATGGTCAAAGAGACCAGAAAGTTTGGCCAAGAAAGGAGAGTTCCATCCATACATTTCATCCATCTTGGTCTGTTCCCTTGGAAGAGACATTGGGTACCTTTTGACATTAGCAGGTCAGTATAATCCCCCGACAGGGTTCCTGCCATAAGTGGTATGAGATCACCTCAGAACCAAAGATTTAGACCCATATCTTGCTTCACACATGTGTGCCTCTTTCAATCAATCATACACACAAGCACACCATAGAGTTAGTAAAGTACAGCAGAAAATGTGTTTGCCAGGAGAACAAAGAACTAGAACTCCAAGCATCCTTACCTTATCCTGAAGAATCCCAGATGAGCTCCCAAGATGAGAAGTTGTTGCTGAGCCATGAAAGATGATGGGATTCTTGGCCTTTGGAGGAGACGAATTCAATCTGAGGCCAGTGATGAGACTTGATCACTCCAAGCTTTTGTTTTATTAAAGTATAAAAGAGAAACATTAAGCTTCTGACATAGACATTAGAAGGGGCAGAAAGAGTGCTACCCCCCACGCCCCCGCTAGACTTTAGTGGTAACTTATACACCTATCAGAAGGCTACTAATTAAAGAAAGGAAATGTCTCAAAACTCACAGAGTGGCACCAGGGCCCCTCACCCACACATGCATTTTGAGGTAACACTGGAACAAGGTGAGTCATCCCAGGCCATAAAACGATTGACATGAATCTTGAAGAAGGCAGGTTTCCAAGCAAATACATAGTCTTATTAACAGAGATTAGGAGAACAATTGTATGAGAAAAACATACTGGTTTGTTGAGCTATTATTAGTTCTGAGTCTTAGGCAGAACCTAAGTGAAGAAACACAGAGTCTAGGCTAAATACATATTTCATTAACATAGCTTAAGAGAAACATTTCTAAATGAAGGGGGCTTCCATGCAGGGATGGCTCTGCACTGTCCCTTTGTTTGTCTCAGGCTCCTCTGAGAAGGAGACACCCTTTCCTCCAGCTAATGAACAAAGTGACAATCAGATGGCCTCTGCTGGGCAGCTGCCACAGAAACCGGGGACAGATCAAAGCAGAAGAGGACCAACATCTGCTGCAACCAAAGCATGGAAGAGTTTCCACTGAGTCAGAGATCTCCATTGTGTTCTTGTGCACTGGCTTTTGGAATTCAAGTAAAGGCCCTTTCATTTCGAGTGAAATTCCTCTTGGTAGTTTGGACCTAGGCTGGTCTTTGGAGAGAGATCAATCCCTAAGCGTTTGGAGTGGCAGCACTAACTCCAAGACCCTAGACAACCAGAGAACTAACCCTAGGGAGTATCAAACAGTGTGAACTCACACAAAGGAAACCACTTGAATGCAAGACCCGGCACCACCCAACCACCAGTAGCACCCTGTGCAGAACTCCTCATCTAAACAACAAACAAAACAAAAATACAAACCCAATCATCAGCAGAAAGGATTACCACCTCCACTCAGCCTTGCCCATCAGAGGAAAAACAAAAACTCAGCGTAAATCTCACCCTATACAAAGCTTACACAAACCACTGGACCAACATTAGCTTTCTAAAGACAGGGACATTTGTTTATATTTACTTAGGATTCTGAGCCTAATGGCAGAAGCAGCACTTCATGTCACTGCAGGGTGGTTGCAGTCTTAGGTCTGAAAGAAATGCACATGGGTTCGTTTGCCTCTTCCTTACGACCACAGTTCTGCTTAAGTATCTGCGTTTTTGAAGACAAGGTGCTTGCTTACTAATGCTAACAAGTCACTAGACAGTGTAATTCTGCCCACTGAGGGTAAAAAAAAAGGGTATGGCAGAAGCACTCACAGAACACACTTCCCTGAACTCTTCTAAGGGAATGATAGTGTGTCTGTCCTAGGAGTGTCTTTGCACAGCTCTGAAGCTGTGGGGAAACAATTCTCTGAACCTAGAACTTGGGGGCTGTAGTGAAAGCAGCATTTGCACCTGCTGCTGCTGCTGCTAAGTTGCTTCAGTCATATCTGACTCTGTACAACCCCAAAAACGGCAGCCCCCCCAGGCTCGATCCCTGGGATTCTCCAGGCAAGAACACTGGAGTGGGTTGCCATTTCCTTCTCCAATGCATGAAAGTTAAAAGTGAAAGTAAAGTCGCTCAGTCGTGTCTGACCCTCAGCGACCCCATGGACTCCTCTGTTCATGGGATTTTCCAGACAAGAGTACTGGAGTGGGGTGCCATTGCCTTCTCCAGCATTTGCACCTAGCGAACCTGAAATACTTGCAATCTCCAGCCTGATAGAGAAGCACATGGGGGCATTTTTGCTTCATTAGGACCACAAGGCTCCTCAAGTACTTGTGTTTTCTGAAGAAACATGCTGCTTACCACTTCTTGATGGGAAGGCCTCTGACAGTACAGTTTTAGCTGATTGGTGCAAACACAGATAAAAATGTCAACATTCAAGGATAGCACATTGTGTCCTACGATGGATTTACACAGCTTTGAAACTGTAAGGAGACATCTTTTTGTGCACCTGGAATTGGGGTCTGATGTCCCAAAGAAGTGATTTCCCCATGGGAAACCTGCGTAGTTGCAGCATCCCACCTGCCAGAAAAGGACAACAGGCTCATTCTACTCTTCCATTCCAGAACAGCTTTGGTTAAGTAGTTGAATTTTCAATGAATCCAGCTGGCTTCCCTGGTGGCTCAGAGGAAAAAGCATCTGCCTGCAACATGGGAGACCCAGGTTTGATCCCCGAGTCAGGAAGATCCCCTGGAGTGGGAAATGGAAAGCCACTTCAGTACTCTTGCCAGGAAAATTCCATGGATGGAGGAGCCGGTAAGCTACAGACCATGGGATTGCAAAGAGTCACACACAACTGAGCAACTTTAATTCTCATGAAGCAGGGACTTGCCACTTCTGGCTGTGAGGTCACCTGACAGGACTTTTCACCTCATCATGGTAAAGACAGGCCTAACATCCACATTCATAGAGTACTCTCCACTGCTATCTTTGCTCCGCAAATGGTACAGAGTTTGTACACTATGAGTGTCTTTACACAGCTCTAAATGTGCGGGGAAATGTGTTATTTTGAAGCCGCAAATCCAGATAATATGGCAAAATCAGTATATTCCTTGCTTCAGTCATATCTGACTCTGTACAACCCCAAAAACGGCAGCCCCCCCAGGCTCGATCCCTGGGATTCTCCAGGCAAGAACACTGGAGTGGGTTGCCATTTCCTTCTCCAATGCATGAAAGTTAAAAGTGAAAGTAAAGTCGCTCAGTCGTGTCTGACCCTCAGCGACCCCATGGACTCCTCTGTTCATGGGATTTTCCAGACAAGAGTACTGGAGTGGGGTGCCATTGCCTTCTCCAGCATTTGCACCTAGCGAACCTGAAATACTTGCAATCTCCAGCCTGATAGAGAAGCACATGGGGGCATTTTTGCTTCATTAGGACCACAAGGCTCCTCAAGTACTTGTGTTTTCTGAAGAAACATGCTGCTTACCACTTCTTGATGGGAAGGCCTCTGACAGTACAGTTTTAGCTGATTGGTGCAAACACAGATAAAAATGTCAACATTCAAGGATAGCACATTGTGTCCTACGATGGATTTACACAGCTTTGAAACTGTAAGGAGACATCTTTTTGTGCACCTGGAATTGGGGTCTGATGTCCCAAAGAAGTGATTTCCCCATGGGAAACCTGCGTAGTTGCAGCATCCCACCTGCCAGAAAAGGACAACAGGCTCATTCTACTCTTCCATTCCAGAACAGCTTTGGTTAAGTAGTTGAATTTTCAATGAATCCAGCTGGCTTCCCTGGTGGCTCAGAGGAAAAAGCATCTGCCTGCAACATGGGAGACCCAGGTTTGATCCCCGAGTCAGGAAGATCCCCTGGAGTGGGAAATGGAAAGCCACTTCAGTACTCTTGCCAGGAAAATTCCATGGATGGAGGAGCCGGTAAGCTACAGACCATGGGATTGCAAAGAGTCACACACAACTGAGCAACTTTAATTCTCATGAAGCAGGGACTTGCCACTTCTGGCTGTGAGGTCACCTGACAGGACTTTTCACCTCATCATGGTAAAGACAGGCCTAACATCCACATTCATAGAGTACTCTCCACTGCTATCTTTGCTCCGCAAATGGTACAGAGTTTGTACACTATGAGTGTCTTTACACAGCTCTAAATGTGCGGGGAAATGTGTTATTTTGAAGCCGCAAATCCAGATAATATGGCAAAATCAGTATATTCCTCCTGTGAAAGCTGGATAGTTGCAGCCTCCAACCAGACAGGAAGAAACACACTGGCTCATTTGGGCATTACGACAGCAGTGTTCATTACTTGATTCTTCCAAAAGGAACATGCAGCTTGCCGCTTCTTACTGGGAAGCCATCACCCAGTCCAGCTTCACCAAATTAGGCTGCTGACAACAAGTATGGCAGTCAACACTCCCAGAACATTCCCTACTGAACTCTTTACTCATGAAATGGTGGTCTGTCCTCGAGTTCTCTTACACAGCTTTCTAACGACAGGGACATTTGTTTATGTTCACATGGGATTTGGAGCCTAATGGCAAAAGTAGCACTTCTGTCCCTGCAGGGTGGTTGCAGTCTTAAGCCTGAAGGAAACTCACATGGGTTCATTTGCCTCTTCCTTACAAAGGCAACTTTGCTAAAGTGTCTGCATTTTCTGAAAACACAGGCACTTGCTTATTAGCGCTACAAACCACCTGGCAGTGTAATTCAGCCCACTCAGGGTAACAACAGGTATGGCAGAAGCACTCACAGAACACTCTTCCCTGGTCTCTTTCCTGAGAGAATGATGCAGTGTGTTCTAGGGGTGTCTTTGTCCAGCTCTGAAGCTGCGGGGAAACGTTTCTCTGAACCTAGAACCTGGGGTCTGAAATGAAAGCAGCATTTGCCCCTAATGAACCTGGAATACTTGCAAACTCCAGCCTGATGGAAAAACACACAGGAGCAATTTTCCCTGCTGTAGGACCTCAAGTCTCATCAAGTACTTGTGTTTTCTGAGAGAAACACGCTGCTTGCCACTTCTTGATGGGAAGTCTTCTGATAGAACAGTTTTAGCTGATCAGTGCAAAAACAGATATAAAAGTCACCATTCACGGATAGCACAGTGTGTCCTAGGAATGCATTTACACGGCTTTGAAACTGCAGGGAGACGTCTTCTTATGCACCTGGAATTGGGGTCTGATGTCCCAGAGCAGTCATTTCCCCATGGGAATCCTGTGCAGTTGCAGCATCCCACCTGATGTAATTTCGAGAGTCACAGCCAGTTTATTTCCCTGCCCTTTTTGAGCCTTGTAAACACACGCCTAGGTCATACTGTGACACCCTGAGGAAACAGTCTGTGCGAGAGTGTCTGGAGTGCTGAGTGCCATACTGCTGTTACCTAGATTAGCTGATACCCCAAAGGAAAGGACCTTGACACAAGGAGTTGCAAACCCCCTGCTTGCTTCAGAAATACCAATGTTTTGACCAAAGCTATTGCTGTCAAAAATAGGAAAAAAAATTGTACAGATTTTCAGGCAGTTGCTAGGCCACACCATTTCAGGGCCATCTGAGAGAAAATGCTCATTTTGCCAACAAAGTCTTGTATCCAGGTTCACACTCAGTATGTGTCCCTGAAACATCCAAGAATGTTCCAGACAGACCTAGGATCTTTGGACTTTACTACAGAGAAAACTTATGCGGCTAGAGTTGTTTCTGCTTGTTTGTTTTTCCCCTGTAAGTATGTGGCCCTTCCCTACTGTGACACACGCGAGGGGTAATTGTTAGTTAAAATGACCTCCAAGCACAGATTTGCAAGTAGTGTGTTACTCTCAGCAAACAGAATGTTGGGAAACCTATATTCCTTCGATGAATGAAAAGCAAAAAAAAAAGTGTTTTTCAGGCATCTATCTGTTAGCAACTATCTAGATTCTATGATGATAGAAACTCTTGAAATTTAATTTCAAGAGTTTGCACAAAGACCTTAATTTCAAGAGTCACAGCCATTATATTTCTTTGCACTTTCTGAGCCTGGTGAATACATTCCTAGGTCATCCTGGGTCTGCCCAAGAGGAAACAGTCTGTGGGAGAGTGACTGAGAGTGCTGAGTGCTCTCAGCTGTTGTTACCTCATACTGTTGTTACCTCATATTGTTGTTACCTAGATTAGTTGACATTCCAATGGAAAGGACAATGATGCAAGGATTGCAAGGCACCTGCTCACCTCAGAAATCCCAAAGTTTTGAGGAAAACTATTGCTGTCAATGGCAACCCACTCCAGTACTCTTGCCTGGAAAGTCCCATGGACGGAGGAGCCCGGTGGGCTGCAGTCCATGGGGTCGCGAAGAGTCAGACACGACTGAGCGACTCCCTTTTCTTTCACTTTCATTGCTGTCACTGTAAACAGCATTGTTGAAAACAGCAATGAGATGGATTTTCAGGCAGTTGCTTGGCTGCACTGTTTTAGGGCCAACAGAGAGAAAATGCTAATTTTGCTGGCATCATCCAGTATCCAGGTTCAAACTCAGTATGTGTCCCTGCAGTATCCAAGAATATTCCAGACAGACCTAGGATCACTGGATCATCCTACAGAGAAAATTTGATGAGAATTGGCTTTTTTTTAGTTTGTTTGTTTTTCCCTGTAATTATGTGGTCCTTCTCTACTGTGACACACATGAGGGAAATTGTCACTTAAAATGACCTCCAAGCAAGGATTTCCAAGCAGTGAGTTCCTCTAAGCAAATAGAACGCTGGGATACCTGTGTTCCTTCAGTGAAAGGAAGGCAAAAAAAAAAAAAAAGTGTTTTTCAGCTATCTATCTTTCAGCAACTGTCTAGATTCTATGATGTGAGAACACCACAGAGGCCCTAATTTCCTGAGTTACAGCCAGTATGTTTCCCAGCACTTTCTGAGCCTTGTGAACACATTCCTACGTCTGACTGGGAATACCCATGAGGAAACAGGCTGAGGGAGTGTGTCTGAGATTGCTAAGTGCCATATTGTTGTTTGTAGATTACTTGACATTCTAGTGGAAAGGACCTTGATGCAAGGATGCAAGGAGTCGTAAGTCACCTGCTTGCTTCAGAAATCCCAATGTTTTGACCAAAGCTATCGCTGTCAAAGCAGGAAAAGAAATTGGATGGATTTTCAGGCCATTGCTAGGCTGCACTGTTTTAGGGCCAGCAGAGGGAAAATGCTAATTTTGCCAACAGGTCTGTTATCCAGGTTCACACTGACTATGTGTCCCTGCAGCATCCAAGAATTTCTAGACAGACTTAGGATCACTGGATCTCTCCTACAGAGAAAATATGATGGAACTTGGGTATTTTGTTTGTTTGTTTTTCCCTGTGATTCTGCTGTCCTTCCCTACTGTGACACACTTGAGAGGAAATTGTTACTTAAAAATGACCTCCAAGCAAGCATTGGCAAATAGTGGGTTATTCTCAGCAAACAGAATGCTGGAAAACATACATTACTTCAATGAATGAAAGGCAAAAGAAAGTGACTTTCAAGCATCTATCTATCAGCAACTGTCTAGATTTCAATGGGTGAGAAAAACACAATAGCACAGAGGCCCTAATTTCCAGCATCACAGCCAGTACATTTCCCTGCACTTTCTGAGCTTTGTGAACCCATTCCTAGGTCATACTGTGACACCCCTGAGGGAACAGTCTGCGGGAGCGTGTCTGAGAGTGCTGAGTGCCATACTGCTGTTACTAGATTAGCTGACATTCCAAAGGAAAGGACCTTGATGCAAGGAGTTGCAAGCCGCCTTCCTGCTTCAGAAATCCCAATGTTTTGACCAAACTATTGCTGTCAAAAGTAGGGGGAAACATTATATAGATTTTCAGGCAGTTGCTAGGCTGCGCCATTTCAGGGCCATCAGAGAGAAAATGCTAATTTTGCCAGCAAGGTTCAGTATCCAGTTTCACACTCAGTGTGTGTCCCTGCAGTATCCAAGAATATTCCAGACAGACCTAGGATCACTGGTTCTTTTCTACAGAGAGAATGTAAGGAACTTGAGTTTTTTTGCTTGTTTGTTTTTCTCTGTAAGTAGTCAGTCCTTCCCTACTGTGACACACATGAGGGGTAATTGTTAGTTAAAATGACCTCCAAGCACAGATTTGTAAGTAATGTGTTTTTCTCAGCAAACAGAGTGTTGGGAAACCTATGTTTCTTCAATGAATGAAAGGCAAAAAAGGGGAGTTTTTCAGGCATCTACCTGTTAGCAACTGTCTAGATTCTATGCTGTGAGAAGACCACATTTGCACAAAGGCCCTAGTTTCAACAGTCACAGCCGGTATGTTTCTCTGCACTTTGTGAGCCTGGTGAATACATTCCTAGGTCATCCTGGGACCGCCCATGAGGAAACAGTCCGAAGGAGAGTGACTGAGAGTGCTGAGTGCCATATGTTACCTAGATTCGTTGATATTCTGGTGGAAAGGACCTTAACACAAGGAGTTATAAGCTACCTACTTGCTTCAGAAATCCCAATTTTTTTTTACCAAAGCTATTGCTGTCAAAGTATGAAAACAACATTGGATAGATTTTCAGGCAGTTGCTAAACCCCAGCCTTCTAGAGTCAACCAAGAGACAATGCTAATTTTGTCATCAAGGTGCAATATCCAGGTTCACACTCAGTAGGTATCCCTGCAGTATCCAAGAATTTTCAAGACAGACCTAGGATCACTGGATCCTTCCTACAGAGAAAACTTGTTAGAACTTGGGGGTTTTGTTTTTTGTTTTTCCCTGTGATTATGCTTTGGAGAAGAAGTGGCAACCCACTCCAGTATTCTTGCCTGGAGAATCCCAGGGACAGAGGAGCCTGGTGGGCTGCCGTCTATGGGGTTGCACAGAGTCAGACACGACTGAAGCGACTTAGCGGCAGCAGCAGCGATTATGCTTTCCTTCCCTGCTGTGAAACCGGTGAGGGAAAACTGTTACCTCCAAGCAAGGATTCGCAAGTAGTGGGTTACTCTCAGCAAACAGAACGCTAGGAACCATACATTGCTTTGATGCATGAAAGGCAAAAAAAAGAGTGATTTTCAGGCATCCTCTCTCAGCAACTGTCTAGATTTTATGATGTGAGAATACCACATTGGCACACAGGCCCTAATTTTGAGAGTCACAGTCAGTATATTTCCCTCCACTTTCTGAGACTGGTGAACAGATTCCTTGGTCATACTGGGACTGTCCATGAGGAAAATCTATGGGAGAGTGTCTGAGAGTGCTGAGTGCCACACTGTTGTTACCTAGATTCGTTGACATTCCAATGAAAAAGACCTTGACGCAAGGAGTTGCAAGCCACCTGCAGTCACACAAAGAAATGCTGCTCCTGCCATTAGGCTCCAAATCCCCTGTTAACACTCCTAGTGTACAGACACTGTACCATGTGCTGAGCAAAGATACAAGTGGAGAGGGCTCTGTGAATGTGGATGGCCAAGGCTGTTTTACTGTGATTAGGTGAAAGGTACTGTCAGATGAGCTCACAGCAAGAAGTGGCAAGCAGCCTGATTCATGAGATAGGAAGCTGTTGTGTTCAACTGTTTGCCATCACATGGACTGCAGCTTCCAGGCAAGAGTACTGGAATGGGTTGCCATTGCCTTCTCTGGTGGGTGGAACTTCCTGACCCAGGGATCAAACCCAGGTGTCCCGCATTGCAGGCAGATGTTCTACCCCCTGAGCCACCAGGGAAGCCCACCTGATTCACTAAAAACTCAGCTCCTGAACCAACGCTGTTCTAGGATTGAAGAATAGAATGAGCCTGTGGGTTTGCTGGCAGGTTGGTTGCTGCAACCATACAGGTTTCACAGAAGATGACTGGCTTATGGCATCAAGCAGAAGAGTGTTCTGTGAGTGCTTCTGCCATACCTCTTGTTACCCTGAGTGGGCCAAATGATCCTGTCCAGTGACTTTGTAGCATTAATATGCAAGTGCCTGTGTTTTCAGAAAACGCAGATACTTTAGCAAAGCTCTGGTCTTCAGGAAGAGAAAAACAAACCCACGTGTGTTCCTTTCAGGCTAAGGACCGCAAGCACCCTGCAGTCACAGAAGAAATGCTGCTTCTGCCATTAGTCTCCAAATCCCGTTTTAAGAAGAACAAGTGTCCCTGTAGTTAGAGAGCTGAGTCTCTGTGTCTCTAATCCAGGGACAGATTGCACCATTCCAAGAGTTAAGAGTTGAGTGAGGAGGGTTCTGAGAGTTCAGTGGGGACGGTTCTGTGCCTGTTGACTGCCATATCTATTGTTAGCCTATTTCTTTGAGAGTGGACTGGGTGATAACTTCCCAGTAAGCAGTAGCAAGTAGCATGTTCCTCTCAGCAAACTCAAATAACTGACCAAAGCTGTTGTCATAAGGAGCAATGGAATGCCCTGGGGTGTTTTCATGGCTGGTTGGAGGCTACAACTCTCCTGCTTTTCCCGGAGAAACATGCTGATTTTTCCCTATTTGCAGGGACATTTGGGTGGTTGCAGTCTTAAGCCTGAAAGAAACACACATGGGTTCATTTGCCTCTTTCTTACAAAGGCAACTTTGCTAAAGTGTCTGCATTTTCTGAAAGCACAGGGGCTTGTTTATTAATATTACAAAGTCACCTGACAGTGTAATTCTGCCCACTCAGGATAACAACTGGTATGGCAGAAGTTCTCACAGAACACTCTTCCCTGGTCTGTTTTCTAAGGGAATGGTACAGTGTGTTCCAAGAGTGTCTTTGCACAGATCTGAAGCTGTGGGGAAATGTTTATGTTTCTCTGAGCCTAGAACTCAGGGCCTGAAATGAAAGCAGCGTTTGTGCCCATCCAACCTGAAATACTTGGACTCACCATCAGGATGGAAAAGCACTCGGGGGCATTTTTCCCTGCTGTAGGACTGCAAGTCTCATCAAGTACTTGTGTTTTCTGAGAGAAACACACTGCTTGCCACTTCTTGATGGGAAGTCCTCTAATAGTACAGTTTTAGCTGATCATTGAAAAAGCAGATAAAAAAGTCAGCATTCACGCAGAGCACATTGTGTCCTAGGATACATTTGCACAGCTTTGAAACTACAGGAAAATGTCCTCTTGTGGACCTGGAATGGGATCTGATGTCCCAAAGTAGTCATTTCCCCATGGGAAACCTGTATATTTGCAGCATCCCACCTGCCAGAAAAAGACAAAGGCTCATCTCCTCTTCCATTCCAGAACAGCTTTGGTTAAGTAGCTGAATTTTCAATGGATCTGGCTGTCTTCCCTGGTGGCTCAGAGGGTAAAGCGTCTGTCTGCATTGTGGGAGAACTGGGTTCGATCCCTCAGTCAGGAAGATCCCCCTGGAAAAGGAAATGGCAAACCACTCCACTCTACTTGCTTGGAAAATTCCATGGACAGAGGAGCTTGCTTAGCTACAGTCCATGGGATTGCAAAGAGTTGCACACGACTGAGAAGCTTCACTTCTCATGAAACAGGCAGCTTGCCACTTCTGACTGTGAGCTCATCAGATAGTACTTTTCACCTCATCATGGTTGGCCATCCACCTTAACAGAGCACTGTCCACACTGTCTTTGCTCCACATTGGTACAGAGTTTGTACATTAGGAGTGTCTTTACACAGCACTAAATGTGCAGGGAAATGTATTATCTTGAAGCTGCAAATCCAGATAAAATGTAAAAATCAGTGTATTTGTCCTGTGAAAGCTGAATAGTTGCAGCCTCCAACCAGCCAGAAATAAATGTACTGGCTCATTTCTCTGGGCGTTATGACAACAGGTTTGGGTCATTATTTGAGTCTTCTGAAAGGAACATGCAGCTTGCCACTTCTTACTGGGAAGTCATCACCCAGTCCAATTTTACCAAATTAGGCTGCTGACAACAGGAATGGCAGTTAACAGTCCCAGAATACTCCCCACTGAACTCTGAGAACACATCCCACTGAACTTTTTTCCCATGGAATGGTGCAGTGTGTCCCTGGGGTCTCTTACACAGCTTTCTCGCAACAGGGACATTTTTTTAATGCTCCCATGGGGTTCAGAGTCTAATGGCAGAAGCAGCACTTCATGTGACAGCAGAGTGTTTACAGCCTTAAGCCTGAAAGAAATGCACATGGGTTCATTTGCCTCTTCCTTAGGATCACAGCTTTGCTAAAAGCATTTTCTGAAAGCACAGGCGCTTGCCTATTGTTGCTACAAAGTCACCTGACAGTGTAATTCTGCCCACTCAAGGAAACAACTGGTATGGCAGAAGCACTCACAGAATACTCTTCCCTGGTCTCTTAAGTGAATGATACTGTTTTTTCTAGGAATGTCTTTGCAGAGCTTTGAAGCTGTGGGGAAACATTTCTCTGAACCTAGAACTCAGGGCCTGAAATAAAAGCAGCATTTGCGCCTAATGAACATAGAGTACTTGTATCTCCAGCCTAACAGAAAAGCTCACAGGGGCACATTTCCCTACTTTAGGACCAGAAGTTGGCTTGCCACTTCATGATGGAAAGTTTCTAACAGTACAGTTTTAGCTTATCAGTGCAAAAAGAGATATAAAATCAACATTATGGAGAGCACATTGTGTCCTAGGAATGCATTTACACAGCTTTGAAACAGCAGGGAGATGTCTTCTTGTGCAACTGGAATTGGGGTCTGATGTCCCAGAGCAGTCATTTCCCCTTGGGAAACCTGTGTGGTTGCAGCATCCCACCTGCCAGAAAAAGACATCAGGCTCATTCTGCTCTTCCATTCCAGAACAGCTTTGGTTAAGTAGTTGAATTTTCACTGAATCTGGCACACTTCCCTAGTGGCTCAGAGGGTGAAGTGTCTGCCTGCTACCTGAAGGACTTGGGTTCTATCCCTGGGTCAGGAAGGTCCTCTGGAGAAGGAAATGGCAAGCCATTCCAGTACTCTTGCTTGGAGAATTCCGTGGATGGAGGAGCCTGGTAAGGTACAGTCCGTGGATTGCAGAAAGCCACACAACTGAGCAACTTCACTTCTCATGAACCAGGCAGCTTGCCACTTCTGGCTGCAAGGTCACCTGACGGTACTTTCCACCTCATCAGGGTAAAACAGGCCTGGCCATCCACATTCACAGAGCACTCTCCACTACCGTCTTTGCTCCATAAATGGTACAGAGTTTGTATACTAGGGTGTCTTACACAGCTCTAAATGCTGGGAAATGTATTATCTTGAAGCTGCACATCTGGGTAATATGCCCAAATCAGTATATACCTCCTGTGAAAGCTGGATTATTGTAGCCTCTAATCAGCAAGGAAGAAATGCACTGTCTTATTTGTCTGGGCATTATGACAACAGCTTTGTACCATTATTTGAGTCTTCTGAAAGGAACATGCAGCTTGCCACTTCCTACCGGGAAGTCATCATCCAGTCCAGTTTCACTGAATTAGGCTGCTGACAACAGGTATGGCAGTCAACAGTCCCAGAACACTCCCCACTGAACTCTTTACACATGGAATGGTGCAATCTTCCTTGGACTCAGTTGCATAGCTGTCTAACAAGGACGTTTGTTTGGTTCACCAGGGATTTTTAGCCTAATGGCAGAAGCAGCACTTCTCTGTGTCACTGAGGGTGCTTGCAGTTTTAACCCTGAGAGAAACATACATGGATTCATTGCCTCTTCTTTACGACTGTAGCTTTGCTTAAGTATGTGCATTTTCTGAAAGCACAGGTGCTTGCCTGTTAATGTTACAAAATCACCTGATAGTGTATTTTGGTCCACTCAGGGTAACAGGTATGGCAGATGAATCACAGAACACTATTCCGTATACTCTTCTAAGTGAATGATACAGTGTGTTCTAGGAGTATCTGCTGTCGCAAACCGTTTCTCTGAACCTAGAACTCGGGGCCTGAAATGAAAGCAGCATTTGCACCTAAAGAACCTGGAATACTTGCAATATCCATGCTGCCCGAAAAGCTCACAGGGGCATTTTCCCCTACTTTAGGACCAAAGTCTGCTTGTCACTTCTTGATGGGAAGTCCTCTGACAGTACAGATTTAGCTGATCAGTGCAAACACAGATGCAAAAGTCAACATTCTTGGAGAGCACATTGTGTCCTAGGAATGAATTTACACAGCTTTGAAAGTGCAGAGACATCGTCTTGTCCACCCGGAAATGGAGATTAACGTCCCAAAGCAGTCATTTCCCCTGGTAAACCTTTGTAGTTGCAGCATCCCACTTAGCAGAAATACACAGCAGGCTCAATCTAGATCAGCTTTGGGTTAGCTGAATTTTCAATAAATCTGGCGGGTTCCTCTGGTGGCTCAGAGGGTAAAGCGTCTGCCTGCAATGAGGGAGACCAGGGATTGATCCCGTGTCAGGAAGATTCCCTGGAGAAAGAAATGGCAAGTCACTCCAGTAATTTTGCTTAGAAAATTCCATAGACAGAGGAGCCTGGTCAGCTACCGTCCATGCGATTGCAAAAAGCCAACACGACTGAGCCCCTTTACTTCTCATGAAGCAGGCGGCTTGCCACTTCTTGATTTGAGGTCACCTGACCGTACTTTTCACTTCTTCAGGGTAAAAACAGGCCTGGCCATCCACATTCACAGAGCATTCTCCACTGCTCTTTGCTCTGCAAATGGTACAGATTTATACACTAAGTGTGTCTTTACACAGCACTAAATGTGCAGGGAAATGTGTTATCTTGAAGCTGCAAATCTGGATAATATGGCAAAATCAGTATATTTCTACTGTGAAAGCTGGATAGTTGCAGCCTGCAATCAGCCATGAAGAAACGCACTGGCTCATTTGCCTGGGCATTATGACAACAGCTTTGGGAAATTCTTTGAGTCTTCCAAAAGGAACCTGCAGCTTGCCACTTCTTACTGGGAAGTTGTTCTAACAATAGGTATCCCAGAACGCTCCCCACTGAACTCTTTACTCATGGAATGGTGCAATATGTCCCTGGGCTCTCTTAACACTGCTTTCTAAGGACAGGGATATTTGTTTATGTTCACCTGTGATTTTTGCCTAATGGCAGAGGCAGCATTTCTTCATGTGACTGCAGGGTACTTGCACTTTTAACCCTGAAAGAAACACACATGGGTTCATTTGCCTTTTCCTTATGACCGCAGCTTAGCTTATATATCTGTGTTTTGTGAAAGAACAGGCACTTGCTGATTAATGCTACATAGTCGGTTGACAGTATAATTCTGCCCATCAGGGTGACAGCAGGTATGCCAGAAGCACTCACCTGATACTCTTCCCTGAACTCTTTTCTAAGACAGTGATACAGTGTGTGATAGGAGTCTCTTTGCATAGCTCTGAAGCTGTGGGGAAACGTTTCTCTGAACCTTAGAACTCAGGCCCTAAAATGAAAGCAGCATATGTTACTAATGAACTTGGAATACTTGTAATCTCCAGCCTGACAGAAAGCTCTCGGGGGCATTTTCCCCTTCTTTAGCACTGCAAGTCTTCTTGCCACTTCTTGATGGGAATTCTTCTGACAGTACGGTTTTAGAGGATCAGTGCAAAAAGGGATGCAAAAGTCAACATTCACAGAGAGCACATTGTGTCCTAGGAATGCATTTACACAGCTTTGAATCTGCAGGGAGACGTCTTTCTGTGCACCTGGAATTGGTGCCTGACATCCCAAAGCAGTCATTTCCCTTGGTTAACCTGTGTGGTTTCAGCATCCCACCTGCCAGAAAAGCACAGCAGGCTCATTCTACTTTTCCATTCCAGAACAGCTTTGGTTAAGTAGTTGAATTTTCTGTAAACCCCAGCAGGCTTCCCTGGTGGCTCAGAGGGTAAAACGACTGCCTGCAAAGTGGGACACCCGCATTTGAAACCTGGGTCAGGATGATGCCCTGGAGAAGGAAATGGCAAGCCACCCTAGTACTGTTACCTGGAAAATTCCATGGACTGAGGAGCCTGTTAAGGTACAGTCCATGAGATTGCGAAGAGTCAAACATGACTGAGAAACTTCACTTCTCATGAAGCAGGTGGCTTGCCACATATGGCTGCGAGGCCACGTGACAGTACTTTTCACCTCATCACCCGGGTGAAAGCAGGCCTGGCCATCCACATTCACAGAGCACACTCCACTGCTATCTTTGCTCCACAAATGGCACGGAATTTGTACACAAGGAGTGTCTTTACACAGCACTAAATGTGCAGGGAAATGTGTTATCTTGAAGTTGCAAATCCGGGTAATATTGCAAAGTCAGAATATTCCTCCTGTGAAAGATGGATAGTTGCAGCCTGCAAGCAGCCAAGAAATGCACTGGCTCATTTGTCTGGGCATTATGACAACAGCTTTTGGCCATTCTTTGAGTCTTCCAAAAGGAACCTGCAGCTTGCCACTTCTTACTGGGAAGTCATCAACCGGTCCAGTTTCACCAGATTAGGCTGCTGACAACAGGTATGGCAGTCAACAGTCCCAGAACACTCCTCACTGAACTCTTTACCCATGGAATGATGCAATCTGTCCTTGGGGGCTCTTACACAGCTTTCTCACAACAGGGATTTTTTTTTTTTTTTTTATGCTCACATAGGATTCAGAGACTAATGGCAGAAGCAGCACTTTTTCGTGTGACTGCAGCGTGGTTTCAGTCCTAAGCCTGAAAGAGATGCACTTGGATTCGTTTGCCTCTTCCTATGACGGCAATTTTGCTTAAGTATCTGTGTTTCGAAAAGAACACTCCCTTGCTTATTAATGCTACATAGTCACTTGACAGTGTAATTCAGCCCACTCAGGGTAACAACAGGTATGGCAGAAGTACTCACAAAACACTCTTCCCTGAACTCTTTCTAAGGGAATGATACAGTGTGTTCTAGGAGTGTCTTTGCACAGCTCTGAATCTGTGGGGAAATGTTTCTCTGAACCTAGAAATGGTGGCCTGAAATGAAAGCAGCATTTGCTACTAATGAACTTGGAATACTTACAATGTCCAGCCTGTGGAAAAGTTCATAGGGTCATTTTTCTCTTTAGGACCACGCGTCTACTTGCCACTTTTTGATGGGAAGTCCCTTGGCAGTACAGTTTTAGCTAATCCGTGGAAAAACATACAAAAGTCAGCATTCACAGAGAGCACGTTGTGTCCTAGGAATGCATTTATACAGCTTTGAATCTTCAGGGAGACATCCTGTTGTGCACCTGGAAATGGGGTCTGACGTCCCAAAATAGTCATTTCCCCTTGGGTAACCTGTGTGGTTTCAGCATCCCACCTGCCAGATAAACACAGCAGGCTCATTCTGCTCTTCCATTCCAGAATGGCTTTGGCTAAGTAGTTGAATTTTCAATGAATCCAGCAGGCTTCCCTGGTGGCTCAGAGGGTAAAGCATCTGCCTGCAACATGGGTGACCTGGGTTTGATCCTTGGATCAGGAAGATCCCTTGAGAATTAAGTGGCAAGACACTCCAGTAGTCTTGCTTAGAAAATTCCATGGATGGAGGAGCCTGGTAAGCTACAGTCCATGGGGTTGCAAAGAGTCACAATGACTGAACAACTTTACTTCTCATGAAGCAGGGGGCTTGCCGCTTCTGGCTGCAAGGTCACCTCTTCAGGGTGAAAACAGGCCTGGCCATCCACATTCACAAAGTACTCTCCACTGCTATCTTTGTTCCCCAAATGGTACAGAGTTTGTACACTAGGAGTATCCTTACACGGCTCTACTTGTGCAGGGAAATGTGTTATCTTGAAACTGCAAATCAGGTAATATGGCAAAATCAGAATATTCCTCTGCGGAAAGCTGAATAGTTGCAGCCTCCAACCAGCCAGGAAGAAATGCACTGGCTCATTTGTCTGAGCATTATGACAACAGCTTTCAGCCATTCTTTGAGTCTTCCAAAAGGAACATGTAGCTTGCCACTTCTTACTGTGAAGTCATCAGCCAGTCTAGTTTCACCAAATCAGGCTGCCGACTACAGGTATGGCAGTCAACACTCTGAGAACACTCCCCATAGAACTCTTTACTCATGGATTGTGCAGTCTGTCCTCGAGTCTCTTACACAGCTTTCTAAGGACAGGGACATTTGTTTGGTTCACATGGGATTTTTAGCCTAATGAGAGAAGCAGTATTTCTTTTCAGTCTTAAGCCTGAAATAAATGCACACAGGTTCATTTTCCACTTCCTTACGAAGGCAGCTTTGCTAAAGTGTCTGCTTTTTCTGAAAGCACAGACTCTAGCTTATTAAGGCTACAAAGTCACCTGACAGTGTAATTCTTCCCACTCAAAGTAACAACTGGTATGCCAGAAGCACTCACAGAGCACTCTTCCCTAGTCTCTTGTCTAAGGGAATGATACAGTGTGTTCTAGGAATATTTTACACAGCTCTGAAGCTGTGGGGGAATGTTTCTCTGAACCTAGAACTCAGGGCCTGAAATGAAAGCAACATTTGTGCCTAAGGAACCTGGAATAATTGCAATCTCCAGACTGACGGAAAACACACGGGCGCATTTTCCCTTCTTTGGGGGCATTTTCCCTTCTTTAGGACTGCAAGTCTCATCACGGACTTGTGTTTTCTGAGAGAAACATTCTGCTTACCACTTCTTGATGGGAAGTCCACCGACAGTACAGTTTTAGCTGATCAGTGTAAAAACAGATGCAAAAGTCAACATTCACGGATAGCCCATTGTGTCCTAGGAATGGATTTACACAGCTTTGAAACTACAGGTAGATGTCGTTTTGTGCACATGGAACTGGGGACTGACGTCCCAAAGCATTCATTTCCCTTGTGAAGCCTGTGTAGTTACAGCATACCACCTGCCAGATAAATACAACAGGCTCATTCTACTCTTCCATTCCAGAACAGCTTTTGTTAAGTCAATGAATGAATCCAGTCGGATTCTGGTGACCCAGAGGGTAAAGCATCTGCTTGCAACATTGAAGAGCCGGGTGTGATCCCTGGGTCAGGAATATCTCCTGGAAAAGGAAATGGCAAGCCATACCAGTAATTCTTGCCTGGAAAATTCCATCGGAAAAGGAGCCTGGTATGTTACATTGCATGGGAGTGTAAAGAGTCATATACAACTGAACAACTTCACTTCTCACGAATCAGGCGGCTTGCCACTCTGGCTGTGAGATCACCTGATATTACTTCTCACCTCATTAGGCTAAAAACAGGCCTGATCATCCACATTCACAGAGCACTCTCCACTGCTATCTTTGCTCCACAAGTGGTACAGAGTTTGTATAGTAGGAGTGTCTTTACACAGCTGTAAATGTGCAGGGAAATATGTTACCTGAAGCTGCAAATAAGGTAATATTGCAAAGTCAGTATATTCCTTCAGTATATTCCTCCCCTTAAACCTGGATAGTTGCAGTCACCAACCAGCTAGGAAGAAATGCAGTGACTCATTTGTCTGGGCATTATGACAACAGCTTTGGGCCATTATGAGTCTTCTGAAAGGAAATTGCAGCTTGCCCTTTCTTACTGGGAAGTCATCACCCAGTCCAGTTTTACCAAATTAGGCTGCTGACTACGGGTATGGCAGTCAGCTCTTCCAGAATACTCACTGTCGAACTCTCAGAACACCCCCCACTGACCTCTTTACTTGTGGTATGGTGTAGCCTGGCCTGGGCTCACTTACACAGCTTTCTAATGACAGGGGGATTTATTTCTGTTCACATGGAATTTGGAGCCTAATGGCAGAAGCAGCACTTCTTCCTGTAACTGCAAGGTGGTTGCAGTCTTAAGCCTGAAAGAAATGCACACGGGTTCATTTGCCTGTTCCTTACGACCACAGCTTTAGTATCTGCCTTTTCTGAAAGCATAGGCACTTGCTTTTTATTGCTACAAAGTCACTTGACAGTGTAATTCCACCCACTCAGGGTAACAATTATGGAAGAAGCACTCACAGGAGATTCTTCACTGAAATCTTTTCTAAGAAATTATACAGTGTGTTGTTGGAATCTTGGGACAGCTCTGAACCTGTGTGGAAATGTTTCTCTGAACGTAGAACTCGGGGCCTGAAGAGAAAGCAGTATTTTCACCTAACAGACCTGGAATACTTGCAATCTCCAGCCTGATAGAAAAGCACATGAGGTCATTTTTCCCTTCTTTAGGACTGCAAGTCTCATCAAGTACTTCTGTTACCTGGGAGAAACACTGCTTGCCACTTCTTGATGGGAAGTCCTCTGACAGTACTGTTTTCGCTGAATAGGCGAAGAACACATGCAGAAGTCAACATTCATGGAGAGCACATTGTGTCCTAGGAATGCATTTGCACAGCTTTAAAACTGCAGGGAGACAACTTTTTGTGAACCTGGAATTGGGATCGGATGTTCCAAAGTAGTTGTTTCCCCTTGTGAAACCTGTGTAGTTGCAGCATCCCACCTGCAGAAAAACACAACAGGCTCATTCTACTCTTCAATCCCAGAACAACTTCAGGTAAATAGTTGAGTTTTCAGTGAATCTGGCCGGCTTCCCTGGTAGCTCAGAAGGTAGTGTCTGCCTGCAGCCTACCAGGCGCCTGCATCCATGGGATTTTCCAGGCAAGAGTACTAGAGTGGGGTGCCATTGCCTTCTCCGAGGAGTGTCTTTACCTAGCTCTAAATGTGCAGGGAAACATGTTATGTTGAGGCTGGAATCAAAGTAATATGGCAAAATCTGTGTAATCCTCCTGGGAAAGGTGGATAGTTGCAGCCTCCAACCAGCCATGAAGAAACACACTGGGTCATTTGTCTGTACATTATGACATCTTTGGTTCATTATTTGAGTTTTCTGAAAGGAACATGCTACTTGCCACTTCTTATTGGGAAGTCATCACCCAGTCCATTTTTCACCCAATTAGGCTGTAGCCAACAACAGCTAGCTGGTTGTTGTAGGCTGGTAGTCAACACTCCCAGAACACTCTCCACTGAATGTGGGATCCCACGTGCAGGATTTGGGGGCTGAGTTTGCCTAGCAGACTGTGAATGTGTGACTCCAGATACATTGGAGAGGGGTGTCACCCTGAAGACTGTGGACCTGTGACCACAACTACAGGTTCAGGAGGCAGTCACCCTGGAAACTCTGGACATGTGATCCCAGGTGGAGGTGCTGGGAGAGGGTCACCCTGGATACTGGTGACGTTTGATCCCAGGTGGAGGGTCTGAGAGGTGGGGACACTCTGGAAACTGTGTGAGACCCAAGGAACAAGGTCTGGGAGGTGGGGTCATCCTGGATAATGTGGACATTTACTCCAGGAACAGCATGGGATGTGAGTTTACACTGGAGACTGTGGGCATTTGACCTCAGGTGCAGGGTCTGGGAGGTGAGGTCACTGTGAAGTCTGTGGATGTGTGACACCAGGCACAGGGTATTGGGGAGTGTCACCTGGAGACTATGGATGTGTGACCCCAGGTGCAGAGTCAAGAGATCACCCTGGAGACTATGAACATGTGACCTCAGGTAAAAACTCTGGGAGAATATCACTCTTGAGGCTGTGAACCTATGTACAGGGTCTGGTCTGTGGGATCACCCTGGAGACTGGACATGTACCCTAGCGCAGGATATGCGAGGTGGGTTTACATTGGAGACTGGTCGTGTGACCCCAGGTAGAGGTTCTTGAGGGTGGGGTCATCTTGGAGGCTATAGATGTGTGATCCCCAGGTACAGGTTCTGGAGGGTGGGGTTACCCTGTAGACTGTGGCCATGTGAACCCAGGTGCATGCTTGGGAAAGGGGGTCACCTTGGAAACTGTGTATGTGTGACTCCAACACAGGGTCTGGAGGCTGGGGTCACCCTGGAGACTGTGGACATGTAACCACAAGAACAGGGTTTGGAGAGGAGGATTCTCCTGGAAACTGGATGATTGGCCTCAGTTGCATGGTCTGGAAAATGGGGTCACCTTGAGACTGTAGATGAGTGACCAGGGTACAGAGTCTGTAGGGTGGGATCACCCAAGAGACTGTGGGCTTGTTACCCAAGGTTCAGTGTCTTGGAGGGGTATCACCCAGGAGACTGTGGACATGTGGCCCAGATAGAGCATCTGGGGGTGATTAACCTGGAGACTGTGGACGTGTGACCCCAGGTGCAGGATCTGGGAAGGGCTCACCCTGGAGACAGTGGATGTTCAACCCCAGGTGTGGGGTCTGGGAGGTGGAGTCACCTTGGAGTGTGGACATGTGCCTAAGGTGCAGGGTATGGGAGGAGTTTTAGACTGGAAACTGTGGCCATGTGACCTCACATACAGAGTCTGGGGAGGGGTGTCACCCTGGAGACTGTGGACACATGAGGCCATGTGCAGGGTTTGGGAGAGGGTCACCCTGGAGACTATAGACCTTTGACCCCAGGTACAGGTTCTTGGGGATGAGGTCACCCTGGAGGCTGTGGATGCATGACCCCAGGTACAGAGTATGTGGAGGGGTGTCATCCTGGATACTGTGGACTTGTAACCGCATGTACAGCATCTGAGGGTGGGGTCACACAGACTGCCGACCTGTGACCCCAGAGTCAACATCACTGGGGAGATGTTGGATGAGTGAACTCAGGTGCAGGGTATGGGAGGGGTGTTACCCTGGAGACTGTGGATGTGTGACCCCAGATTCAGTGTCTGGGAACAGGGTCACCCTGGAGATGTAGTTATGTGACCCTAGGTACAGGTATGAGGATGATCATCTTGGAGACTGTGGACAAGTGACCTCAGGTACAATGTCTGGGATTGTTAACCCAGAGGACTGTAAATACATGACCCTAGGTACAGGTGTCATCCTGGAAGCTGTGTATGTGTGACCACAGGTGTGCAGTCTGACGTGGTGGAGTCACCCTGGAGACTGTGAACCTGTGAACCCAGGTACAGTGTCTAGGAGGTCTCACCCTGAAGACTGTGAATGTGTACCCTGAGGCAAGGTCCTGGAGGGGGAGTCACCCTGGAGACTGTGGACAGGCCATCCCAGGAAAAGGTCTGGTGAGGTGAAGTCACCCTAGATACTCTGGATATGTGACCCCAGGTACGAGGTATGGTGAGGTGGGTTCACCCTGGACTCTGTGGACGTGTGACCCCTGGCGCAGGAGAGAGGTTACATTGGAGACGGACTTGTGACCCTAGGTGCAGAGTCTAGGAGGGGGGCCACTCTGGAGACTGTTTCAATGTGACCCCAGGTACAAAGTCTGGGAGGGGTGTCACCGTGGAGATTGTGGACATGTGATGCCAGGTGCAGAGTCTGGGGAGGGGGTGTCACCCTGAAATCTGTGGAGATGTGATACCAAGTACAGTGTCATGAAGAGGTCACCCTGGAGATTGTGGATGTCTTACCCCAGGTGCAGGGTTTTGGAGGGGCTCACCCTGGAGACCATGGACATTCATCCCCAGTTGCAGGCTCTGGAGGTGGAGTCACCCTGGATACTGTGAAAGTGCGACCCCAGGTACAGGGTCAGGGAGGTGGGGTCATCCTTAAGACTGTGGACGTTTGACCCCAGGTACAGTGTCTGGGGTAGAAGGCGATGGCACCCCACTCTAGTACTCTTGCCTGGAAAATCCCATGGACAGAGGAGCCTGGTAGGCTGCTGTCCCTGGGGTCACTAAGAGTTAGACACGACTGAGCAACTTCACTTTCACTTTTCACTATTGTGCATTGGAGAAAGGAAACAGCGACCCACTCTAGTGTTCTTGCCTGGAGAATCCCTGGGACGGGGAGCCTGGTGGGCTGTCGTCTATGGGACGCACAGAGTCAGACATGACTGAAGTGACTTAGCAGCAGCAGCAGCACAGTGTCTGGGAGGAGGGTTCTCCCTGGAGACTGAAGACATTTGACCTCAGGTGCAGTCTTTGGGAGGTGGATTCACCCTGGATACTGTGGACATATGATCCCAGGTATAGGGTCTGGGAGGGGTTTACACTAGAGACAGATGCCATGTGATCCTAGGTACAGGGTCTGGAGAGGGGTGTCACTATGGAGACTGTAGACATGAAACCACATGTGCAGGGCCTGGGGAAGTGTGTCACCCTGGAGACTATGGATATGTGACCCCTGGTAAAAGGTAGTCGGAGGTGGGGTCACCCCGGAGACTTTTAACATGTGACCCCAGGTATAGGGTCAGGAGGAGGTCACCCTGGAGACTGTGGACATATGACACCAGGTACAAGATGTGTTGAGGTGGGCTCACCCTGGAGAATGTGGACCTGTGAGCCTGCATGCAGGGTCTGGGAGATGTGTCACCCTGGAATCTGTCTATGTGTGACCCCAGATGCAGAAGAGGGGTCACATTGGAGGATGTGGAAATGTCAGCCCAGGTGTAGGATCTGGGAAGGGGGGTCACCCTGGAGACTGTGGACATGTGACTCCAGGTACAGGTTCTGGGATGGGGTTCAGCCTGGAGACTGGACATGTGAGGCCCTCTGCAGGGTTTGCGGGGGTCACCCTGGAGACTCTAGACATCTGAACTCAGGTGCAGGGTCTGGGAGGGGGTCATCATGAAGACTGGGGATGTGCTATCCAGGTGCCGTTACTAGGAAGCAGGATTACCAAGGAGACTGTGGATATCTGAACCCACATACAGGTTCTGGGGGGGGCATGTTTCACCTTGTAGACTGTGGACATGTGACTCTAGTTACAGTGTCTGGGGAGGGGTGTCACCCTGGAGACTGTGGACATGTGATTATGGTGAGGTGGGTTCACCCTGGACTCTGTGGACGTGTGACCCCTGGCGCAGGAGAGAGGTTACATTGGAGACGGACTTGTGACCCTAGGTGCAGAGTCTAGGAGGGGGGCCACTCTGGAGACTGTTTCAATGTGACCCCAGGTACAAAGTCTGGGAGGGGTGTCACCGTGGAGATTGTGGACATGTGATGCCAGGTGCAGAGTCTGGGGAGGGGGTGTCACCCTGAAATCTGTGGAGATGTGATACCAAGTACAGTGTCATGAAGAGGTCACCCTGGAGATTGTGGATGTCTTACCCCAGGTGCAGGGTTTTGGAGGGGCTCACCCTGGATACCATGGACATTCATCCCCAGTTGCAGGCTCTGGAGGTGGAGTCACCCTGGATACTGTGAAAGTGCGACCCCAGGTACAGGGTCAGGGAGGTGGGGTCATCCTTAAGACTGTGGACGTTTGACCCCAGGTACAGTGTCTGGGGTAGAAGGCGATGGCACCCCACTCTAGTACTCTTGCCTGGAAAATCCCATGGACAGAGGAGCCTGGTAGGCTGCTGTCCCTGGGGTCACTAAGAGTTAGACACGACTGAGCAACTTCACTTTCACTTTTCACTATTGTGCATTGGAGAAAGGAAACAGCGACCCACTCTAGTGTTCTTGCCTGGAGAATCCCTGGGACGGGGGAGCCTGGTGGGCTGTCGTCTATGGGACGCACAGAGTCAGACATGACTGAAGTGACTTAGCAGCAGCAGCAGCACAGTGTCTGGGAGGAGGGTTCTCCCTGGAGACTGAAGACATTTGACCCCAGGTGCAGTCTTTGGGAGGTGGATTCACCCTGGATACTGTGGACATATGATCCCAGGTATAGGGTCTGGGAGGGGTTTACACTAGAGACAGATGCCATGTGATCCTAGGTACAGGGTCTGGAGAGGGGTGTCACTATGGAGACTGTAGACATGAAACCACATGTGCAGGGCCTGGGGAAGTGTGTCACCCTGGAGACTATGGATATGTGACCCCTGGTAAAAGGTAGTCGGAGGTGGGGTCACCCCGGAGACTTTTAACATGTGACCCCAGGTATAGGGTCAGGAGGAGGTCACCCTGGAGACTGTGGACATATGACACCAGGTACAAGATGTGTTGAGGTGGGCTCACCCTGGAGAATGTGGACCTGTGAGCCTGCATGCAGGGTCTGGGAGATGTGTCACCCTGGAATCTGTCTATGTGTGACCCCAGATGCAGAAGAGGGGTCACATTGGAGGATGTGGAAATGTCAGCCCAGGTGTAGGATCTGGGAAGGGGGGTCACCCTGGAGACTGTGGACATGTGACTCCAGGTACAGGTTCTGGGATGGGGTTCAGCCTGGAGACTGGACATGTGAGGCCCTCTGCAGGGTTTGCGGGGGTCACCCTGGAGACTCTAGACATCTGAACTCAGGTGCAGGGTCTGGGAGGGGGTCATCATGAAGACTGGGGATGTGCTATCCAGGTGCCGTTACTAGGAAGCAGGATTACCAAGGAGACTGTGGATATCTGAACCCACATACAGGTTCTGGGGGGGGCATGTTTCACCTTGTAGACTGTGGACATGTGACTCTAGTTACAGTGTCTGGGGAGGGGTGTCACCCTGGAGACTGTGGACATGTGACCCTAGGTTCAGAGTCTGGGAAGGTGTCACCCTGGAGACTATGGACGTGTGATACCAGGTGAAGAGTTTGGGATGTGGAGTCACCTTGGAGACACTGGACATGTGACCCCAGGTATAGGGTCTGAGAGGGGTTTACTGTGGAAACTGGCCATATGACCCTAGGAGCTGGGCCTGGAAGGGGGGGTCACCCTGTAGAATGTGGGCATGTGACCCCAGATAGAGGCTAGGGTCACCCTGGGACTATGAACATGTGATCCCAGGTACAGGGTCTGGGAGGGGTGTCACCCTGGACACTGTGGATGTGTGATCACAGGTGCACGCTCTGGTGTGGTGAGGTCACTCTGGAGGAGGTAGACTTCTGAATCCAGGTGCAGTGTCTGGGGGATGTCACCCTGGAGACTGTGAATGTGTACCTCAGGTGCAGAGTCTGAGAGGGGAGTCACCCTGGAGACTGTGGACGTGTGAACCCACTTAAAAGGTATGTTGAGATAGCATCACTCTAGAGACTGTGGACATGTGACCCCAGGTACAAGGTCTAGTGAGGTGCAGTGACCCTGGAGACTGTGGATGTTTCACCCAAGGTACATGATGTTGAGGTTGGGTCATCCTGGAAGCTGAGGATGTTGACCCCAGGTACAGGGTATGGGGAGGGAGATCATCCTGGAGACTGTGGATCTGTGAACCCTGGTACAATGTCTGAAAGATGGAGTCACCCTGGAGACTATGGACATGTGACCTCAGGTATAGGACCAGGGAGGGAACTTACCCTGGAAACTGTGGACATGTGACCACAGGTACAGGGCCAGGGTGGGATCACCATGGGAACTATGGATGTGTGACCCCAGGTGCAGTCTGGGAGGGGTCACCATGGAGACAGTTGAAATGTGACCGCACATACAGGATCTGTGAGAGGAGATCTCCCTGGAGACTGAGGACGTGTGACCCTAGGTGCAGGGTCTAGAGGGAAGTCACCCTGGAGACTGTGGACATGTGACCCCCACATGCACGGTCTCGGAGGGGTTACCCTGGAGAGTGTGGAGATTTGGC
This sequence comes from Madoqua kirkii, assembly GCA_006408675.1. Classification (NCBI taxonomy): domain Eukaryota; kingdom Metazoa; phylum Chordata; class Mammalia; order Artiodactyla; family Bovidae; genus Madoqua; species Madoqua kirkii. The sequence continues at coordinate 3,770 of SJYC01087387.1, read as the reverse complement.
CCCAGGTAAATGATGTTGAGGGTGGGGTCACTCTGGAGGCTGAGGTCATGTGGCCCAAGGTACAGGATATGGGGCAAGGAGTCATCCTGGAGACTGGATATGTGACCCCCAGGTGCACAGTATGGGAAGTTGGGTCTCCCTGGAGACTGTGGATATGTGACCCCAGGTACAGAGTCTAGAGTGTGTGATCACCCTGGAGACCATGGACATGTGTCCCCAGGTTCAGGGACTAGGTGGGTTGTCACCCTGTAGACTGTGAATATATTACCCCAGGTAGAGTGTCTGTGGTTGGTCACCCTGGAGACTGCAGACATATGACCCCAGGTGCAGGGTCTTGGAGGGGTCACCAGGGGACTAGAGATATGTGACCCTAGGTACAGGGTCTGGGGGCATGTCATCCTGGATACTGTGGAAGTGTGAACCCAGGTGCACTCTCTGGTGTGGTGGGGTCTCCCAGGAGGCTATCAAACTCTGAATTCAGGTAGAAGGTCTGGGGGGGGGTGTCACTCTGAAAACTGTGGATTTGAACCCCAAGTGCAGAGTCTGAGTGGAGGGTGCAGAGACTATGGAGGTGTGAACCCAGGTGAAAGGTCTGATGAGGTCGGGTCACCCTAGAGATTGTGAACATGTGACCCAAAGTCCAAGTTCTGGTGAGGTGGGGTCACCCAGGAGATGGCATACGTGTGACCCCAGGTGCAGGGTCTGGGAGGATGTCACCCTGGAATCTGGACATATGACCACAGGTGTAGGAGTGGGGTCACATTGGAGACTGCGGACATGTGACCCAAGGTGCAGGGTCTGGGAGGCAGGTAACCCTGGAGACTCTGAATATGTGACCCTCAGTACAGGGTCTGGTAGGGGTTCACCCTGGAGACTGCGGCCATGTGACCCAAGGTGCAGAGTCTGGGAGGGGTATCTCCCTGTAGACCATGGATATGTGACCCCAGGGAGAGGGTCTGGAGGCTAGGGTCACTCTGGAGACAGGCTTTGGGGAGGCAGATTCAGCTGTAAACTGTGGACATGTGAACCCAGTTGCACAGTCTGGAAAGTGGGGTCACCCTGGGACTGTGGATGTGTGACCCCAGGTGCACGGAATGGAGTGGTGCAGTCACCTTGGAAAGGTGGGTCTGTTAACCCAGGTACAGTGTCTGGGGGGCTGTCACCCTGGAGATTGGATGTATGGACACTGGTCAAAGGTCTAGTGAGGTGCTATCACCCTAGAGACTGTGGACATGTGACCCCAGGTACAAGGTCTGGTGAGGTGCAGAAACACTGGAGACTGTGGACTTTTGACACTAGGTACATGATGTTGAGGGTTTGGTGACCCTGCTGTATGAGGACATTGATGCCAGATATAGGGTATGGGGAGGGGTTCACCCTGGAGTCTGGATGTGTGACCCCAGGTGCATGGTATGGGAAGAATATCACCCTGGAGACTGTGGATATGTGAAACCTTGTACAGGGTCTGGAGGATGGGGTCACAGTGGAAACTCTGGAGGTGAGAATCCAAGAATAGGATCTGGGAGGGGTGTTAGCCTGGAGACTGGATGTGTGACCCCAGTGCATGGTTCAAGAGGGTGTGTCACCCTGGAGACCGTGAACGTGTGACCTCAAGTTCAGGGTCTGGAAGGGATGTCACTGTGGAGACGGTGGATACATGAACCCAGGTGTAGGGTCTGGGGGTGGTCACCCTGGAGACAATAGAATGGGAAGAACTAGAGATCTCTTCAAGAAAATTACAGATAAGGGAACATTTCATGCAAAGATGGGCACAATAAAGGACAGAAATGGTATGAACCTAACAGAAGCAGAAGATATTAAGAAAAGGTGGCAAGAATACACAGAAGAACTATATAATAAAGAATTTCATGACCCTGATAACCATGATGGTGTGATCACTCACCTAGAACCAGACATCCTAGGATGTGAAGTCAAGTGGGCCTTAGGAAGCATCATTATGAACAAAGCTAGAGGAGATGATGGAACTCCAGTTGAGCTATTTCAAATCCTAAAAGATGATGCTGTGAAAGTGATGCACTCAATATGCCAGCAAATTTAAAAAACTAAGCAGTGGCCACAGGACTGGAAAAGGTCAGTTTTCATTCCAATCCCAAAGAAAGGCAATGCCAAAGAATGCTCAAACTACAGCATGATTACACTCATCTCACATACTAGCAAAGTAATGCTCAAAATTCTCCAAGCCAGGCTTCAACAGTACCTGGACCATGAACTTCCAGATGTTCAAGCTGGATTTAGAAAAGGCACAGGAATCAAAGATCAAATTGCCAACATCCATTGGATTATCGAAAAAGTAAGAGCGTTTCAGAAAAACATCTATTTTTGCTTTATTGAATATGCCAAAGCCTTTGACTGTGTGGATCACAACAAACTGTGGAAAATTCTTAAAGAGTTGGGAATACCAGGCCACCTGACCTACCTCCTGAGAAATCTGTATGCAGATCAAGAAGCAACAATTAGAACTAGACATGAAACAACAGACTGGTTCCAAATCAGGAAAGGAGTACATCGAGGCTGTATATTGTCACTCTGATTATTTAACTTATATGCAGAGTACATCATGAGAAATGCTGGACAGGATGAAGCACAAGCTGGAATTAAGTTTGCCAGGAGAAATATCAATAACCTCAGATATGCAGATGACACCATCCTTATGGCATTAAGAGAAGAAGAACTAAAGAGCCTTTTGATGAAAGTGAAAGAGGAGAGTGAAAAAGTTGACTTAAAACTCAACATTCGGGAAACTAAGATCATGGCATCTGTTCCCATCACTTCATGGCAAATAGATGGGGAAACAGTGGAAACAGTGACAGACTTTATTTTGGGGGCTCCAAAATCACTGCAGATGGTGACTACAGCCATGAAATTAAAGATGCTTGCTCCTTGGAAGAAAAGTTATGACCAAACTAGACAGTTTATTAAAAAGTAGAGACATTACTTTGCCTACAAAGGTCCATCTAGTCAAAGCTATGGTTTTTCCAGTAGTCATGAGTGGTTGTGAGAGTTGGACTATAAAGAAAGCTGAGCACTGAAGAATTGATGCTTTTGAACTGTGGTGTTGGAGAAGACTCTTGGACTCATTTGGAGAAGAGACTCAGTTGGACTCAGTTGGAGAAGAGTCATTTGGACTGCAAGATCAAACCAGTGCATCCTAAAGGAAATCAGTCCTGAATATTCATTGGAAGGCCTAAGGCTGAAGCTGAAAGACCAATACTTTGGCCACGTGATGCAAAGAACTGCCTCATTGGAAAAGACCCTGATGCTGGGAATGACTGAAGGTGGATGGCATCACCGACTCAATGGACATGAGTTTGAGTAAGCTCCAGGAGTTGGTGATAGACAAGGGAAGCCTGGCATGCTGCAGTCCATGAGGTTGCAAAGAATCATCATGACTGACCAGCTGAACTGAACTGTTGGTGTTAGGAAGTGTTCTAATTTCATTCTTTTACATGGAGCTGTCCAGTTTTACCAGCACCATTTATTGAAGAGGCTGTCTGCCCCATTGGATATTCTTGCCTCCTTTGTCAGGATAAGGTACCCATAGGTGCATGGGCTTATTTCTGGGCTTTCTGTCTTATTCCATTTGTGTATATTTCTGTTTTGGTGCCAATACCATACTGTCTTGATGACTGTAGCTTTGCAATCAGGACGGTTGATTCCTCTAACTCCATTCTTTCCCAGGACTGCATTGGCTATTCAGGGCCTTTTGTGTTTCCATATGAATTGTGAAATTTTTTGTTCTAGTTCTGTGA
>SJYC01087386.1:0-22315 GCA_006408675.1 Madoqua kirkii | reverse complement strand
TTTTGGTATCAGGGTGCTGGTGGCCTTGTAGAATGAGTTTGGAAGTGTTCCTTCCTCTACAATTATTGAAAGAGTTTAGAAGGACAGGCATTAGCTCTTCTCTAAATGTTTGATAGAATTCTCCTATGAAGCCATCTGATCCTGGGCTTTTGTTTTTTGGGAGATTTTTGATCACAGCTTCAATTTCAGTGCTTGTAGTTGGGTTGTTCATAACTTCTATTTCTTCCAGGTTCAGTCTTGGAAGAGTGACCTTTTCTAAGACTGTCCGTTTCTTCCAGGTTATCCATTTAATTGCCATATAGTTGTCCATAATGGTCCTTTATATTTCTTCGTTGTCTGCTGTAACCTCTCCTTTTTCATTTCTAATTTTGTTTATTTGTTTCTTCCCTCTCTTTTTTCTTGGCTAACAAACACATGAAAAGATGCTCAACATCACTCATTATCAGAGAAATGCAAATCAAGACCACAATGAGGTACCATTTCACACCAGTCAGAATGGCTGTGATCCAAAAGTCTACAAGCAATAAAAGCCTGGCTAAAGGCTTGTCAATTTTGTTTATCTTCTCAAAGGACCAGTTTTTAGTTTTATTAGTCTTTACTATTATTTTGTTCATTTCTTTTTCATTTATTTATTCTCAGATCTTTATGATTTCTTTCCCTCTACTAATTTTGGGGTTTCTCTGTTCTTTTTCCAGTTGTTTTAGGTGTAAAGTTAAGTTGTCTACTCAATGTTTTTCTTGTTTCTAGAAGTAGGATTGTATTGCTACAAACTTCCCTCTTAGAACTGCTCTTGCTGTGTCCCATAGATTTTGAGTTGTCCTGTTTTCATTGTCATTAGTTTCTAGAAAATTTTTGATTTCCCTTTTGATTTCTTCAGTAATCTGTTTTGGTATTTAGAAATGTGTTGTTTAATCTCCATGTATTTGTTTTCCTACAGTTTTTTTCTTGTAACTGATATTTAGTCTTATATCACTGTGGTCGGAGAAGATGCTTGACATGACTTCAATTTTCTTAAATTTACTGAGGTTTAATTTGTGACCCAAGATGTGGTCTATGTTGGAGAATGTTTCACGTGCACTTGAGAAGAAAGTGTATTCTTCTGCATTTGGATGGAATATCCTGAAGATATCAATGAGATTTATCTCATCTAACGTATCATTTAAGACTTGTGTTTTCTTATTAATTTTCTCTTTTGATGATCTGTCCATTGGCATGAGTGGGATGTTAAAGTCTCCTCTATTATTGTGTTATATTTTTTCCCATTCTAAAGGCTGTCTTTTCACCTTGCTTATAGTTTCCTTCGTTGTGTAAAAGCTTTTATGTTTAATTAGGTCCCATTTGTTTATTTTTGCTTTTATTTCCATTACTCTGAGAGGTGAGTCATAAAGGATCTTACTGTGATTTGTGTCAGAGAGTGTTCTGCCTATGTTTTCATCTAGGAATTTTATAGTTTCTGGTCTAACATTTACATCTTTAATTCATTTTTAGTTTACTTCTGTATATAGAAATTTTTTGATTTCCCTTTTGATTTCTTCAGAAATCTGTTTCAGTATACAAAGTGTTCTAGTTTCATTCTTTTACATGTGGTTGAATAGCTTTCCCAGCATCACTTGTTAAAGAGAGTGTCTTTTCTCCATTATATAGTTTAATTATATAGTTTGTCAAAGTTAAGCTGTCCATAGGTGCATGGCTTCATCTCTGGGCTTTCTATTTTGTTCCATTGATCTATATTTCTGTCTTTGTGCCAGTACCGTACTGTCTTATATTTTTTCCCATTCTAAAGGCTGTCTTTTCACCTTGCTTATAGTTTCCTTCGTTGTGTAAAAGCTTTTATGTTTAATTAGGTCCCATTTGTTTATTTTTGCTTTTATTTCCATTACTCTGAGAGGTGAGTCATAAAGGATCTTACTGTGATTTGTGTCAGAGAGTGTTCTGCCTATGTTTTCATCTAGGAATTTTACAGTTTCTGGTCTAACATTTACATCTTTAATTCATTTTTAGTTTACTTCTGTATATAGAAATTTTTTGATTTCCCTTTTGATTTCTTCAGAAATCTGTTTCAGTATACAAAGTGTTCTAGTTTCATTCTTTTACATGTGGTTGAATAGCTTTCCCAGCATCACTTGTTAAAGAGAGTGTCTTTTCTCCATTATATAGTTTAATTATATAGTTTGTCAAAGTTAAGCTGTCCATAGGTGCATGGCTTCATCTCTGGGCTTTCTATTTTGTTCCATTGATCTATATTTCTGTCTTTGTGCCAGTACCATACTGTCTTGATGACTCTAGCTTTGTAGTATAGTCTGAAGTCAGGAAGATTGATTCTTCCAGTTCCATTGTTCTTTCTCAAGATTGCTTTGACTATTTAGGTTTTTTATGTTTCCATAAAAATTGTGAAATTATTTGTTCTAGTTCTATGAAAAATACCATTGGTAGCTTTATGGAGTTGCATTGAATCTATAGATTGCTTTGGGTCGTATACTCATTTTTACTATATTGATTCTTCCAGTCCATGAACACGGTATATTTCTCAGTCAGTTTGTGTCATCTTTGATTTCTTTCATCAGTGTTTCATAGTTTTCTATATAGATCTTTTGTTTCTTTAGGTAAATTTATTCCTAAGTATTTTATTCTTTTTCTTGCAATGGTGAATGGGATTGTTTCCTTAATTTATCTTTCTGTTTTCTCATTGTTAATATATAGGAATGCAGGGGTTTCTGTGTATTAATTTTATATCCTGCAACTTTACTGTATTCAGCTTTAGTAATTTTCTGGTGGTATCTTTAGGGTTTTCTAGGTAGAGGATCATGTCATCTGCAATCAGTGAGAGTTTTACTTCTTTTCCAATATGATGCTTTTGAACTGTGGTGTTGGAGAAGACTCTTGAGAGTCCCTTGGACTGTGACGAGATCCAACCAGTCCATTCTGAAGGAGATCAGCCTTGGGATTTCTTTGGAAGGACTGATGCTGAAGCTGAAACTCCAATACTTTGGCCACCTCATGGGAAGAGTTGACTCATTGGAAAAGACTCTGATACTGGGAGGGATTGGGGGCAGGAGGAAAAGGGGACGACAGAGGATAAGATGGCTGGATGGCATCACTGATTCGATGGACATGAGTCTGAGTGATCTCCAGGAGATGGTGATGAACAGGGAGGCTTGGTATGCTGCAATTCATGGGGCTACAAATGGTGGGACACAACTGAGCAACTGAACTGAACTTCCAATATGGATTCTTTTTATTTCTTTTTCTTCTCTGATTTCTGTGGCTAAGATTTTTAAAACTATGTTGAATAGTAGTGGTGAGAGTGGGCACCCTTGTCTTTTTCCTGACTTTAGAGGAAATGCTTTCAATTTTTCACCATTGAGGATAATGTTTGCTGTGGGTTTATCAGAGATGGCTTTTATTATGTTGAGGTGTGTTACTTCTATGTTTGCTTTCTGGAGAGTTTTTATCATAAACATGTGTTGAATTTTGTCAGAGGCTTTCTCTGCATCTATTGAGATAATCATATGGTTTTTATCTTTCAATTTGTTAATGTGGTGTATCACATTGATTGTTTTGCAAATATTGAAGAATCGTTGCATCCCTGGGATAAAGCCCACTTGGTCATGATGTGTGATCTTTTAAATATGTTGTTGGATTCTGTTTGCTAGAATTTTGTTGAGGATTTTTGCATCTATGTTTATCAGTGATATTGGCCTGTAGTTTTTGTGTGTGTGTGTGTGGCATCTTTTTCTGGTGTTGGTATTAGGGTGATGGTGGTATCACAGAATGAGTTTGGGAGTTTATCTTCTGCAATTTTTTGGAAGAGTTTGAGATGGATAAATGTTAGCTCTTCTCTAAATTTTTGGTAGAATTCACCTGTGAAGCCATCTGGTCCTGGGCTTTTGTTTGTTGGAAGATTTTTTATTATAGTTTCAATTTCCAAGCTTGTGATGTGCCTGTTAAGATTTTCTATTTCTTCCTGGTTCAGTTTTGGAAGGTTATACTCTTCTAAGAATTCATCCATTTCTTCCATAGTGTCCACTTTATTGATATAGTTGCTGATAGTAGTCTCTTATGATCCTTTGTATTTCTGTGTTGTCTGTTGTTATTTCTCCATTTTCATCTCTAATTTTGTTGATTTGATTCTTCTCCCTTTTTCCTTGATGAGTCTGGGTAATGGTTTGTCTATTTTATTTATATTCTCAAAGAACCAGCTTTTAGTTTTGTTGATTTTTGCTGAGATCTCCTTTGTTTCTTTTTCAGTTATTTCTGCTCTGATTTTTATTATTTCTTCTAGTAACTTTGAGGCTCTTCATTTCTTCTTTTTCTAGTTGCTGTAGGTATAAAGAGGTTTTTGTTTGATGTTTTTCTTGTTTCTTGGGGTAAACTTGTATCACTATCCTTCTATGAAGGATAGAATCACTATCCTTCCTCTTAGCACGCTTTTATTGAATCCCATAGGTTTTGGGTTGTTGTGTTTTCATTTCCATTTGTTTCTATGCATATTTTGATTTCCTTTTTGATTTCTTCTGTGATTTGTTGGTTATTCAGAAGTATGTTGTTTAGCTCCATATATTTGTATTTTTGACAGTTTTTCTCCTGTATTTGATATCTAATCTTACCACATTTTGATCAGAAAAGATGTTTGGAAAGATTTCAATGTTTCTGAATTTACCAAGGCTAGATTTATGGCCCAGGATATAATTTATCTGGGAGAATGTTCTGTGTGCATTTGAGAAAAAGGTGAAATTAATTGTTCTGAAGTCACTCAGTTGTGTCCAACTCTTTGCAACCCCATGTGCTGTAGCCCACCAGGCTCCTCCATCCATGGAATTTTCTAGGCAAGAGTACTGGAATGGGTTGCCATTTCCTTCTCCAGGGGACCTTCCCAACCTGGGGATTGAACCCGGGTCTTCCCCATTGTGGGCAGACGCTTTACCATCTGAGCCACCTGGAAATCCCAAAATGTCCTATAGATATCAATTAGGTCTAACTGGTCCATTGTATCATTTAAAGCTTGTGTTTCCTTGCTAATTTTCTGTTTGGTTGATCTATCCATAGATAGGTGTGAGTTGGGTAATTAAGTCTCCCACTATTATTGTGTTACTGTTAATTTCCCCTTTCGTACTTGTTAGCATTTGGCTTATGTATTGAGATGCTCCTATGTTGAGTGCAAATATATTTATAGTTGTTATATCTTCTGCTTGGATTGATCCTTTGATCATTGTGTAGTGTCCTTCCTTGTCTCTTTTCATGGTCTTTATTTCAAAGTCTATTTTATCTGATATAAGTGTTGCTACTCCTGCTTTCTTTCAGTCTCCATTTGCAAGAAATATCTTTTTCTAGCCCTTCACTTTCAATCTGTATGTGTCCCTTGGTTTGAGGTGGGTCTCATGTAAACAACATATATAGGGGTCTTGTTTCTGTATCCATTTGGCCAGTCTTTGTCTTCTGGTTGGGGCATTCAACCCATTTACATTTAAGGTAATCATTGATAAGTATCATCCCATTGCCATTTACTTTTGTTGTTTTGGGTTCAATTTTATAAACCTTTTCTGTATTTCCTGTCTAGAGAAGGTCCTTTAGCATTTGTAAAAAAGCTGGTTTTGTGGTGCTAAATTCTCTCAGATTTTGATTGTCTGTAAAGCTTTTGATTTCGCCTTGATATCTGAATGAGATCCTTGCTGGGTGTAGTAATCTTGTAGGTACTTCTCTTTCCTCACTATAAGTATGGCCATTCCCTTCTGCCTTGAAGAGTTTCTATTGGAAGATCATCTGTTATCCTTATGGGGATCCCCTTGTGTTTTATTTGCTGCTTTTCCCTTGCTGCTTTTAATACTTTCTCTTTGTGTTTGATCTTCATTATTTTGATTAATATATGTCTTGGGGTGTTTTGCTTTGGGTTTATCCTGTTTGGGTATCTCTGGGTTTCTTGAACTTGGATGGATATTTCCTTCCCCATTTTAGAGATGTTTTCAACTATTATTTCCTCAAGTATTTTCTCATGCCCTTTCTTTTTGTCTTTTTTGGGACACCTATGATTCGAATGTTGAGGTGTTTAATATTGACCCAGAGGCCTCTGAGGTTGTCCTTATTTCTTTTAATTCTTTTTTCCTCTCTGCTTCATTTATTTCCACCATTCTATCTTCCACCTCACTTATCCTCTCTTCTGCCTCAGTTATTCTACTTTTGGTTCCCTCCAGAGTGTTTTTGATCTCAGTTATTGCATTATTTATCATTGATTGACTTTTCTTTACTTCTCCTGGTTCCTTGTTAAACATTTCTTGCATCTTCTCAATCCTTGTCTCTAGTCTGTTTATCTGTAGCTCCATTTTGTTTTCAAGATTTTGGATCGTCTTTACTATCATTATTCTGAAGTCTTTTTCAGGTAGACTCACTATCTCCTCTCTTTTGTTAGGTTTGGTGGGTATTTATCATGTTCCTTTACCTGTTGAATATTTCTCTGCCTTTTCTTTGTGTTTAGATTGCTGTGTTTGGGTTGCCCTTCCTGTAGGCTGGAAGTTAATGTTTCCTGTTTATGTTGAGTCTGCTCCCTGTGAGTGGGGTTGCATTAGTGGCTTGTCAAGGTTTCCTGGTTGGGGGATCTTGTGTCTGTGTTCTGGTGGGTGGGGCTGGATCTCTTCTCTCTGGAGTCCAATAAATTGTCCAGTAGTGAGTTCTGGGGTGTCTGTGGGCTTGGTGTGGCTTTGGGCAGCCTGTCTTTTAATGCTCAGGGTTGTATTCCTGCATTGCTAGAGAATTAAAGTGCTATGTCTTTCACTGGAACTTGTTGGCTCTTGGGTGGAGCTTGGTTTCCGTGTAGGTATGGAGACTTTGGGGTGAGCTCTTGTCTATTAATCTTCCCTGGAATCAGGAATTCTCTGATGTTCTTAAGTTTGGGAGTTAAGCCTCCTGAATCTGGCTTTCAGTCCTTCTCTTATAGTAGCCTCAAGACTTCTCCATCAATACAGCACAGATGCTAAAAGATCTATGTTAATAGTGAAACAGTCCTCCACAGTGAGGGACACTGAGAGAGATTCACAGTTACATAGTTACTGCATTACTGATAACGCAGTCAGGGGAAATTGTTACTGAAAAACGACTTCCAAGCAAGCATTTTCAAGCAGTGTATTACTCTCAGCAAACAGAAGGCTGGGAAAGCTATGTTCTTTCAGTGATGGAAGCAGATCAAAAGATAGTGTGTTTTCAGGTATGTCTCTGTCAGGAACTGCCTAGATTCTAAGATGTGAGAATTCCAGGAGTTCACAGAGGACCTAATTTCCAGAGTCAAGGCACTATGTTTCCCTGTACTTTCCAAGCCTTGTAGACACATTCCTAGATAATACTTGGTCTACCCATGAGGAAACAGGCTATGCGAGTGTGTCTGAGAGTGCGAGTGCCATACTGTGGTTACCTAGATGAGTTGACCTTCCACTGGAAAAGGGCAAGTGGCTAGGAGTTGCAACTTGCCTGCTTGCCTCAGAAATTTCAAAGGGGTGACCAAAACTATCACTGTCACAATTAAGAAAACAACAATTGGGTGGACTTTCAAGCAGTTGTTAAGCCACATCATTTTAGGCCCAGCAGAGAGGAAAATGTGAATTTGCCAACAAAATCAAGTATCCAGTTTCACACTCAAGATGTGTCCCCACAGTATCCAAGAATTTGCCAGACAGATCTAGGATCACTGGATCTCTCCTACAGAGAAAACATGATGGAACAGACATTGGGGTGTTTACTTTTCCATGAGAGTGTGGGGGTCTTCCCTAAGTTAACACAGTCAGGGGAAATCGTTACTGAAAAATGACCTTCAAGCAAGCATTTTCAAGCAATGTGTTACTCTCAGCACACAGAATGCTGGGAAAGCTATGCCCCTTCAGTGAGTGAAAGGCATCAAAAGAGAATGTGATTTCAGGCTTCTGTCTATCAGGAACTGTCAAGATTCTCAGATGTTAGAACTCCAGGTTTGCACAGAGGACCTAATTTCCAGGTCAGTACACAGTATGTTTCCCTGCACTTTCCAAGCCTTTTAAACACATTCCTAGATCAAACTGGGACTGCACATGAGAAAACAGGCAGGGGAGTGTGTCTGAGAATGCTGAGTACCATATTATGTTACCTAAGTCCATTGAACTTCCATTGGAAATGTAGCTAGCATGGCAAGCCACCTGCTTGCTTCTGAAATCTCAAAAGGTTGACCAAAGCTATCACTATCACAAGTAAGAAAACAGTGATTGGACGAATTTTCAAGTAGATGCTAGGCTGCACCATTTTGGAGCCAACAGAGAGAAAGCTGTGAATTTTGCCTCTGAGGTCCTGTATGCAGGTTCACATTCAGGATGTGTCCCTGCAGTATCCAAGAATTTTACAGACAGACCTAGGCTCTCTGGATTTCTCCTGTAGAGAAAACATGATGAACAGTGGTTTGGATGTTGGTTTTCCATTCCCTGTGAGTATGGAGCCCTTCCCTATGGTAACACCATCAGGGGAATTTGCTACTGAAAAATGACCCCCAAGCAAGCAGTTTCAAACAGTGTAACTCTCAGCACAATGAATGCTGGGGAAGCTAAGCTCCTCTGAGGAAGGAAAGGCATCAACAGAGAGTGTGACTTCAACCTCTATCTATCAAGAACTGTCTAGCTTCTAAGATGTGAGACCTACAGGTTTGCCCAAGGACTTGAATTCCAGAGTTAGGGCAGTGTGTTTCCCTGCACTTTTCAAGCATTTTAAACACATTCCTAGGTCATTCCATGACTGCTCGTGAAGAAGCAGGCATCAAGAGTGTGTCTGGGAATACTGTGTGCCATATTGTGGTTACCCAGACCAGGTGACTTTCCACTGGAAATAGGCCAGTGGCTAAGAGGAGTGAGCCACCTGCTTGCTTCAGAAATCCCAAAAGGAGAACAAAGCTATTGCTTGAAAAAGAATGAAAACAGCAAAGGGACAGCTTTTCAAGATGTTCTTTGGCCGTACCATTTTGGGGCCAACCGACAGAAAAATGCGAATTTTGCCATGAAGTTCCAGTATCCAGGTTCATACACAAGATGAGTCCAAGCAGTATACAGGAATTTTCCAGACAAACATAGGCTCCCTGGATCTCTCCTGCAGAGAAAACATGATGACAGATGTTTAGATGTTGATTTGCCTTTCCTTGTGAGTGTGGGGGCCTTACCTATGGTCAACCAAGACAGGAAATTGGTCCTGAAAAATGACCTCCAAGCAAGCCTTTTCAAGCAGCCTGTGACTCTCAGCACACAGAATGCTGGGGAAGATACGTTCTGTTGAGGAAGGAAAGGCATCAACAGAGAGTGTATTTTCAGGCCTCTATCTGTGAGGAAAATTTTAGCTTCTAAGATGTGTGACCTCCAGTTTTTCCCAGAGGACCTAACTTCCAGAGTCAGGGCAGTGTGTTTCCCTGCGCTTTCTGAGACTTGTTAACACATTCCTAGGCCACACTGTGACTTGTTAACGCATATCAGGATGGGCCATGAGGAAGCAGGCTGTGGGAATGTGTCTGAGAGTGCTGGGTGCCATACAGATGTTGGGTGTTGGTTTGCCATTCACTGTGAGTGTGAGGCCCTTCCCTATGGCAACAATGTCAGGGGAAATTGCTACTGAAAAACGACCTCCAAAAAAGCTTTTTCAAGCAGTGTGTGACTCTCATCACACAGAATGCTGACACACTCTCACAACAGAGAGTGTGTTTTCAGGCCTCTCTATCAGGAAGCTTCTGCCTTCTAAGATGTAGACTTCCAGGTGTTCCCAGAGAATGTAAATTCCAGAGTCAGGGTAGTGTGTTTCCTTGCACCGTGTTCCTTCGAGGAAAGAAGGGCATCAACAGAGTGTGTTTTCAGGCCTCTATCAAGCATGAATTGTCTAACTTCTAGGATGTGAGACCTACAGGTTTGCCCACAGGACCTTATTCCAGAGTTAGGTCAGTGTGTTTCCCTGCACTTTCCGAGACTTGTAAACATATTCCTAGGTCATACTGTGACTGCCCATGAGGAAGCAGTTTGCAGCAGTCTGTCTGGGAGTGCTGGGTCCCATACTGTGGTTACCAGACAAGGTGACATTCCCCTGGAAATGGACCAACAGCTATGAGTTAAAACCTGCCTGCTTGCTTCAGAAATCCCAAAGTGTGGACCAAAGGTATCACTGTCAGATGTAAGAAACAGAAGTTGGAAGGATTTTTAAGCAGTTGCTCTGCTGCACCATTTAAGGCCCAACTAATGGAAAAATGCAGATCTTGCCACAAAGTCCAGTATCTAGGTTCAACTCAGGATATGTCCCCACAGTATCCTAGACTTTTATAGACAGACCTAGGCTCTCTGGACCTCACCTATGAGAAAACATGACAGAACAGACATTTGGATGTTGGGTTGCCTTTCCCTGTGATTGTGGGGCTCATTCCTACTGTCTCAGGCTCAGGGAAAATTGCGAGTGAAAAATGACCAGCAAGCAAGCACCTTGAATCAGTGAGTGTCACTCAGCACAGTGTCTGGGAGAGGTATCTTCCTTCTAGGAAGGAAAAGCATGAATAGACAGTGTGTTTCTAGAACTCTATCTTGCAAGAACTGTTTAGCTTCTAAGACACGAGACCTCTAAGCCTGGCCAGAGGACAAAACTACCAGAGTCAGGGCGATGTGTCTCCCTGCACCTTCCGAGTCTTGTAAACACATTCCTAGGCCACACCGTGACTACCCATGAGGAAGCAGGCTGCAAGTGTGTGTCTGAAAATGCTGGGTCCCATACTGTGGCACCGAGTCAAGGTTACATTCTCGTGCAAATGGAATGGGCCTGCAGTGAGGGATTGTGATCCATCTGCTTCCTTAAAATATCCTGAAGGCTGGAACAAAGTTAGCACTGTCAGAAGTGAAAAAACATCAATTGGATGGATTCTCAAGCAACTGCTAAGACGGCCCCCTTTGGGGCCCACTGACAGAAAAATGGGAATCGTGAAACCAAGACTGGTATCCATGGTATGTCCCCATAGGATCCAAGAATTTTCCAGACAGACCTAGGCTCACTGGACCTCTCCTACAGCGAAACCGTGATGGACAGGCATTTGGATGATGGTTTGCCTTTCCCTGTGGGTGTGGGTTCCTTTCCTTCAGTCTCAGGCTCAGGGGAAATTATGACTGAAAGATGACCTCCAAGCCAGCACTTTCCAGCAGTGTATGCCACTCAGCACACAGTATGCTGGGAAAGCTATCTTTAGGAAGGAAAGGCATCATCAGAGTGTGTATTTTCAGGCCTCTATCTAGTAGGGACTGTTTAGCTGATAAAGTGTAAGACCTCCAGGCTTGCCAAGAGGAGATAACTTCCAGACTCAGGGCAGAGTGTCTGCCTGCATTTTCCGAGCCTTGTGACCACATTCCTAGGTTGCACTGTGACTGCCCATGAGGAAGCTGGCTGCAGGAGTGTGTCTGAGAGTGCTGGGGCAATACTGTGGTCACCTCCTGGAGGCGACATTCCACCGCAAATGGCCCACGGAGAGGAGTTGTGAGCTGCCATCTCCCTCCAAATGGTGGGATTTTCAAGAAGTTGCTGCTTTAGGGCCCACTGAGAGAAAAATGGTAATTTTGCCAACAAGGTCCAGTATCCAAGTTCACACTCAGGGTGTGTCCCCGCTGGATCAAATAATTTTCCAGACTGACCTAGGCTCAGTGGATCTCCGCTACAGGTTAAACGTGATGTGACAGACGTTTGGATGTTGGTTTCTTTTTCCCTGAGTTGGAGGACCTTCCCTATGGAATCAGTCTCAAGGAAAATTGTGACTGAAAAATAACCTCCAAGAAAATGATTTCAAGCAGTGTGAGACTCTCAGCACACAGAATTCTGGGAAAGCTATCTTCCTTCGTGGAAGGAAAGACATCAACAGAAGGTGTGATTTCAGGCCTCTGCTGCTGCTGCTGCTAAGTCACTTCAGTCGTGTCCGACTCTGTGCGACCCCATAGATGGCAGCCCACCAGGCTCCGCTGTCCCTGGGATTCTCCAGGCAAGAACACTGGAGTAGGTTGCCATTTCCTTCTCCAATACATAAAAGTGAAAAGTGAAAGTGAAGTCGCTACCTAGCAGGAACTGTCTAGTTTCTAAGACGTGAGATCTCCAGGCTTGCCCAGAGGACCTAACTTCCTGAGTCAGGGTAGTGTGTCTCCCCGCACTTTCTGAGCCTTGGAAACACACTCCTAGGCCATTCCTTGACTGTTCATGTGCAAGCAGGTTGCAGGAGTGTGTCTGAGAGTGCTGGGTATCATACTGTGCTCACCTAGTTGAGGTGACGTCCACTGCAAATGGGCCCATGATAAAGAGTCGTGATCTGCCCTCTTCCTGAAGAAATCCGAAAAGATAGACCAAAACGAGTGCTGTCAGAAATAAGGAAACAACAATTGGATGGATTTTCAAGATGTTTCTAGGCCACCTCACTTTAGGGCCCATTAGAAGAAAAGTGGGAATTTTTCCACAAAGTTCCGATATCCAGGTTCACACTCAGGGTGTGTCCCCGCAGGATACTACAATTTTCCAGACAGACGTAGGCTCACTGGGTCTCTCCTACTGAGAAAATGTGATGGAGCAGATGTTTGGATGTTGGTTTGCCTTTCCCTGTGAGTGTTGGAATCTTTACTACTCTCTCAGACTCAGCAGAAATTGCAACTGAAAAAGGATCTGCAAACAAGTGGATTCATGCAGTGAGTGTCACTCAATACACAGTATGCTGGGAGAGGTATATTCCTTCAAGGAAGGCAAGGCATCATTAGAGAGTGTGTTTTTAGGACTCTATATTGCAGTAACAGTTTGACATGAGACCTGCAGGCTGGCCCAGAGGACATAACTTCCAGAGTCAGGGCAGTGCATCTCTCTGCACGTTCTGAGCCTTGTAAACACATTCCTAGGCTACACCACAACTGCCTATGTGGAAGCAGTCTGTGAGAGTGTGTCTGAAAATGCTGGGTGTCATACTGTGTTCACCTAATCAAGGTGACTTTTGACAACAAATAGGCCTGTGGCGAGGAGTTGTGAGCCACTCGCTTTCTTCAGAAATGTCAGAGGGTGGGGCAAAGCTAACGTCAGAAGTGAGAAAACAGCAATTGGATGTTGCAAGGCCGAACTGCTTTAGGGAACAGCGAATGAAAAATGTGAATTTTGCCAACAAGGTCTATTATGCAGGTTCAAACTCACAGTGTGTATCCGCAGGATCCCAGAATTTTCCAGACAGATCTAGGCTCACTGGATCTCTCCTACAGAGAAATTGTGATGGAACAGACATTTGGGTATTGGTTTGCTTCTTTCTTTGAGAATGGGGAGCTTCCCTATGGTGTCAGCCTCAGGGGAATTTGCGACTGAAAAATGACCTCCAAGCAAGCACTTTCAAGCAGTGTGACTCTCAGAACACAGAATTCTGGGAAAGCTATCTTCTTTCGTGGAAAGAAAGTCATCAACAAAGAGTATGTTTTCAGGAATCTGTCTAACAGGACCTGTTTAGCTTCTAAGATGTGAGACCTGCAAGCTTGCCCAGAGGAGCCTACTACTAGAGTGCGGGCAGTGTGTCTCCCTGTACTTTCTGACCCTTGTAAACCCACTCCTAGTCCACACTGCCACTGCCCATGAGGAAGCAGGCTGCGGTATTGTGTCTGAGAATGCTGGGTGCCATACTGTGGTCACCTAATCGAGGTGACATTTCCCTACAAATGGGCTTGTGGCAAAGAGTTATGACCTGCCTGCTTGCTTCAGAAATCCAAAAGGGTGGGGAAAAGCTACCAATATCTGAAGTGAGAAAACAGCAAGGCTGCACAACTTTAGGGCCTTTGGAGGGAAAATCGCTAGTTTTGCCATCGATGTCCGATATCCAGGTTGACACTCATGCTGTGCTCTGCAGTTTCCTAGAAATTTCCAAACAGACCTAGGCTCACTGGATCTGTACTACAGATAAAAAATGATGGAACAGACGATTGGATGTTGGTTTGCCTTTTCTGTGATTTTGTGGATCTTATCTACCATCATTCTCAGGGGAAATTGCGAGCGAAGAATGACCTCCAGGTAAGGACTTGCCAGCAGTGTGTCTCACTAAGCTCACAGTATGCAGGGAGAAATATTTTCCCTTGAGAATAGAAAGGCAACTGAGAGTGTGTTTTCTGGCCTCTAGGTTGCAGGAACTGTTCAGCTTCTAAGACGTGAGAACTCTAGGCTTGCCCAGGGGACCGAGCTTCCATAGTCAGGACATGGTGTCTCCCTGCATTTTCTGAGCCTTGCAAACATAATCTTAGGCCACTCCATGACTGCACATGAGGAAGCGGGCTGCGGAAGTATGTCTGAGAGTGCTGGGTGCCATACTTTGGTCTCCTAGTCAAGGTGATATTCCACTGTAAATAGATCCGCAGTGAGGAGTTGCAATCAGCCCGCTTGCTTCAGAAATCACAAAGGTTGGAGCAAAGTAAGTGCTGTCAGAAGTGAGAAAATAGCAATTGGATGGATTTTCAAGCAGTTGCTTGGCCGCCCTGCTTTAGGGCCCATTGAGAGTAAAATGCAAATTTTGCCATCAAAACCCGATATACAGGTTAACACACATAGTGTGTCCACACAGTTTCCGAATTTCCAGACAGACCTAGGCTCACTGGATTTCTCCTCCAGAGAAAACGTGATGGAACAGACGTTTGGATGTCGATTTGCTTTTCCCTGTGAGTATGGGGACCTTCCGTATGCTCTTAGGCTCAGGGGAAATTGCACATGAAAAATGACCTCCAAGCAAGCGCTTTCCAGCAGTATGTATCACTCAGCACACAGTAGGCTGAGAATGCTATCTTCCTTCGAGGAAGGAAAGGCATCAACAGAGAGTGTGTTTTCAGGCCTCTGTCTTGCAAGAACTGTTTAACTTGTAAGACATGAGATCTCCAGTCCTGTCCAGAGGAGCTAACTCGGGACTCCAGAGGAGTCAAGGCAGTGTGTCTCCCTGCATTTTCAGAGCCTTGTAAACTTATTCCTAGGCCACATCATGACTGCCTATGAGGAAGCAGGTTACGGGAATGTGTCTGAGAGTACATGGTTCCTCAGTATCATCACGTAGTCGAATATTCCACGGCAAATGGGCCTGCAGCAAGGAGTTGAGAGCCGCCCGCTTGCTTCAGAAATCACAAAGGTTGGAGCAAAGTAAGTGCTGTCAGAAGTGAGAAAACAGCAACTGGATGCACTTTCAAGGCTGCACCACTTTTAGGCCCACTGAGAGAAAAATGTGAAATTTGCCATCAAGGTCCAGTATCTAGGTTGACACTCATGGTGTGTCCCCGTAGGTATCAAAAATTTTGAGACAGACCTAGGGTCACTAGATCTCTCACACAGAGAAAATGTGACCTAATTGTCGTTTGGATATTGGTTAGCCCTTGCCTGTGAGTGTGGGGACGTTCTCTACTGGCACAGACTCAGGGGAAATGGGGAATGAATAATGACCTCCAAGCAAGCACTTTCCAGCAGTGTGTTGTGCTCAGTACACATTAGGCTGGAAAAGCTATCTTCCTTCGAGGAAGGCAAGACATCAAAAGAGAGTCTGCTTTCAGGCCTTTATCTTGCAGTAACAGTTTGGCTTTAAGAATGAGAGATCCCTAGTCTTGCCCAGAGGAGCTAACTTCTGGAATCAGGGCCATGTGTTTCCCCACACTTTCTGAGCCTTGTCAACCTATTCCTAGGCCACACCATGACTGCCTATGAGGAAGCAGGCTGTGGGAATGTGTCTGAGAGTATAGGGTGCCACAGTGTGGTCACCTTGTCAAGGTGACATTCCACTACAAAAAGGCCCATGGCAAGGAGTTGCGAGCCACTCGCTTGGTTCAGAAATTCCAAAGATGGAGAAAGCTAGCACTGTCAGATGTGAGAAAACAGCCATGGATTTTCAAGCATTTTAGGCCCACCGAGAGAAAAATGCAAATTTTGCCATCAAGGTTCAATATCCAGGTTGACACTCACGGTGTATCCCCACATTTTCCAAGAAATTTCCACACAGACCTAGGCTCATTAGATTTCTCCTACAGAGATGGAAACAGTGACGGAACAGACGTTTGGATGTTGGTTTGCCTTTCCCTGTGAGTGTTGGGACCTTCCCTATGGTCTCAGGCTCGGGAAATGTCAAGACAAAAATGACCTCCAAGCAAGCATTTTCCAGCATGTGTGTCACTCAGCACACAGTATGCTGGAAAGCTGTCTTCCTTTCAGGCAGTTAAGGCATCAACAGAGAGAGTGTTTTCAGGCCTCTATCTAACAGGACCTGTTTACCTTCTAAGACGTGAGACCTCCAGGCTTGCCCAGAGGATCTAACTTCCAGAGTCAGGTGAGAGGATCTCTCTGCACATTCTGAGCCTTGCAAACACGTTCCTAGGCCACACCACAACTGCATATGAGGAAGCAAGCTGCAGGAGTGTGTCTGAGAGTATGGGTGCCATACTGTGGCATATAGTTGAGGTGACATTCACTGCAAGTGAGCCCACGGTGAGGAGTTGCGAGCCGCCCACTTGCTTCAGAAATGCCAAAGGGTGGAGCAAATCTAGGGCTGTCGCGACTGAGAACACAGCAATTGGATGCATTTTCAAGCAGTTGTGAGGCCACCCTGCTTTAGGGCCCACCATGAGAAAAATGTGAATTTTGCCACCAAGGTCCAGTATCCTGGTTCACACACATGGTGTGTCCCCACGTTTCCAAGAAATTTCCAGATAGACATAGGGTCACTGCGTCTCTCCTCCAGAGAAAACATAATGGAACAGACGTTGGAATGTTGGTTTACCTTTCCCTGTGAGTGTCCCCTCAGGGGACCTTCATTAAGGTCTCATCCTCAGGAAGAAGTGCAAGTGAAAAAAGACCCCCAAGCAAGCGCTTTCCAGCAGTATGTGTCACTCAGCTCACAATGTACTGGAAAAGATATCTTCCTTCGAGGAAGGAAAGGCATCAAAAGAGAGTGTGTTTTTAGGCCTCTGTCTAGCAGGAACTGTTTAGCTTTTAACACGGGAGACCTTCAGACTTTCCCAAAGGACCTAACTTTCAAGTCAAGGCAGTGTGTCTCCCGGCGCATTCCGAGCCTTGTAAACACACTCTTAGGCCACGCTGCAACTGCTCATGAGAAAGCAGGCTGCAGGAGTGTCTTTGAGAGTGCTGGTTGCCATACTGTGTTCACCTAGTTGAGGTCACATTCCACTGCAAATGGGCCCGAGGTGAGAGGTTTCAGGCTCTCGTTTTCTTCAGAAATGCCAATGAGTGGAGGAAAACTAGCCCAGTCAGAAGTGAGAAAATACCAATTGGATGGATTTTTAAGCAGTTGCTAGGCCGCCACGCTTTATGGTCCACTGAGTGAAAACTGCGAATTTTTCCATCAAGGTCAGATATCCAGGTTGACACTCATGGTGTGTCCTGCATTTCTACAAAATATCCAGACAGACCTAGGCTCACTGGATCTCTCCTACAGAAAAAAACTTGACGGAACAGATGATGGGATGTTGCTTTACCATTCCCTGTGTCAGGACCTTTCCTGTGGTCTCAGTCTCAGGGGAAATTGAGTCCGAAAAATGGCCTCCAAGCAAGCACTTATAAGCAGTGTGAGACTCTCAGCACACAGAGTGCTGTGAAAGCTCTCTTCTTTCATGGAGGAAGGACATCATCACAGAGTGTGTTTTCAGGCCTCTACCTAGCAGGAAGAGCCTAGTCTCTAACACGTGAAAACGCCAGGCTTTCCCAGACATTCTAAATTCCAGATAGGGCAGTGTGTCTCCTTGCACTTTCCGAGCCTTGCAAATACATTCTTAGGCCATTCTGCAGCTGCCCATGAGGAAGCAGGCTGTGGGAGTGTGTCTGAGAATGTTAGGTACCATACTGTGGTCAGCTAGTTGAAGTGGCATTCCACTGCAACGGGTCTCTGGTGAGGAGTTGTGGGCCACCCTCTGGCTTCAGAAATTCCAAAGGGTGGCTCTAACCTAGCACTGTCAGAAGTGAGAAAACAGCTATTGGGTGGATTTTCAAGCAGGCCACCCCCTTTAGGAACCCCAGAGAAAAATACTAATTTTGTCATCCAGGTATGATATCCATGTTGACACCCATGATGTATCCATGCAGTTTTCAATAAATTTCCAGACAGGCCTAGGCTCTCTGGATCTCTCCTCCAGAGAAAACATGATGTGACAGACATTTGGATGTTGGTTTGCCTTTCCCTGTGAGTGTGGGGACTTTCCTTACAGCTCAGGCTCAGGAAAATTGAAAGCGATACATGACCTCCAGCAAGCACTTTCCACCAGCGCGTGTCACTCAGCACACAGTATGCTGGGAATGTTATCTTCCTTCGAGGAAGGAAAGGCATCAACATAGAGTGTGTTTTCAGGCCACTATCTATAAAGAACTGTCAAGCTTCTAAGATGTGAGAATTCTAGGATTACCCAGAAGAGCTAACTTCCAGAGTCAGGGCAGTATGTTTCCCTGCACATTCTGAGCCTTGTAAACACATTCCTAGTAATACCGGGACATCCCATGAGGAAGCAGGCTGTGGGAGTGTGTCTGGGATTGCTGGGTGCCTTACCATGGTTTCCCAGACGAGCTGACATTCCACTGCAAATGGGCCTGGAGTTGCACTAGCAGTGGCTAGGAGTTGCACACAACCTGCTTTTGTCAGAAATCCCAAAGGGTGAGTCAAAGCTATCTCTGTAAGAAGGAAGAAAACAGCAATTTGATTGATTTTCAAACAGATGCTATGGTACACAGTTTTAGGCCTAACCTAGAGAAAAAGGCAAATTTTGCCACCAAGGTCCTGTATCCAGGTTCCAACACAGATTGTGTCTCCATAGTATCCAAGAAATTTATAGAGAGACCTAGGCTCTATGGATCTCTCACAGAGAGAAAACGTGATGGACAGGACATTTGGATGCTGGTTTCCCTTTGTGAGTGTGGTGGCCCTCCTTACATCAACATTGTTACGGGAAATTGCTTCTGAAAAATGACCTCCAAGCAGGCGTTTTCAAGCAGTGTGTGACTGTCAGCACACAGAATGCTGGGAAAGCTGTGCTACTTTGAGGAGGAAAAGGCATCAACAGAGAGTGTGCTTTCAGGCCTCTATCTAGCAGGAACTGTCTTGCTTTGAAGATGTGAGAGCTGCAGGTTTACCCAGAGGACCTAACTACCAGAGACAGGGCAGTGTGTTTCCTCGCCCTTACGTGGCCTTGTAAACACAGTCCTAGGTCATTCTAGGACTAGCCATGAGGGAGCAGGCTGTGGGAGTGTCTGGGAGGCTGGGTGCCATGCTGTGGTTACCCAGACTAGGAGACCTCACTAGATATGGCTCAGTGGCTAGGAGTTGTGAGCTGCCTGCTTGCTTCAGAACTCTCAAAGGGTAGACCAAAGCTCTCTCTGACAGGTGGAAGAAAACAGCAATTGGATGGATTTTCAAGGAGGCAAATGAGAATTTTGCTATCCAGGTCCTGGATCCTGGATCACACTCAGGATGTGTCCCTGTAGTATAAAGAATTTTCCAGACAGACCTGGGCTCCCAGGACCTCTCCTACAGAGAAAATGTAATGGAATGGATGTTTGGATGTCGGTTTACTTTTCCATGGGAGTGTGGAGGCCATCCCTATGGCCACACCATCAGGGTAAATTGTTACCAAACACGACCTCCAAGGAAGCGTTTTTAAGCAGTGTGTGACTCTCAGCACACAAAACACTGGGAAAACTATGTTCCTTCAAGGAAGGAAAGGCTTCAACAGAGAGTGTGTTTTTAGGCCTCTATCTATCAGGAACTCTCTGGCATCTAAGATGTGAGACCTCTAGGTTTGCCTCAAGGACCTAATTTCCAGGGTCAAGACAGTGTGTTTCCCTGTACTTTCTGTGCCTTGAAAACACATTCCTAGGTCATATTGAGACTGTCCATGAGGAACTAGGCTGTGGGAATGTGTCTGGGAGAGATGGGTACCTTATTGCGTTTACCAGATGAGGTAGAATTCACTGGAAATGGGCCAGAGGAGTTGCGAGCCACCTTCTTGCTTCAGAAATCCAAAAGTGTAGAGTAAAGCTATCACTGTCAGAAGTAAGAACACAGCAATTGGACGGATTTTCAAGGAGTTGCTAGGCCCCACCGCTTTAGGGGCCACTGAGGGAAAAGTGTGAATTTTGCCACCAAGGTCCAGTATCCAGCTTCCCACGCAGGGTGTGTCCCTGCAAGATCCAGGAACTTTCCAGACAGACCTAGGATCACTGGATCTCTCCTACAGAGGAAACACGATGGAACAGATGTTTGGATGTTGGTTTGCCTTTCCTGAGTATGGGGCCCTTCCCTACAGTCACATCCTCAGGGGAAATTATAACTAATAAATGAACTCCAAGCAAGCACTTTCAAGCAGTGTGTGACTCACAGCACACAGAATGCTGGGAAAGCTATCTTCCTTTGAGGAAAGTGTGTTTCCAGGCCTCTATCGAGGAGGAACTGTCTAGTTTTGAAGATGTGAGAACTCCAGGCGTGCACAGAGGACCTAACTTTCAGAGTCAAGGCAGTGTGTCTCCCTGCACCTTTTGAGCCTTTCAAAGAGATTTCTAGTCCATACCCATGGACTAGGTGACTGTCCAAGAGGACGCAGGCATCAGGAATGTGTCTGAGAGTGCTGGGTGCCATTCTGTGGTCATCTAGTCGAGGTAACATTCCAGTGTAAATGGTCCTGTGGCAAGGAGTTGCGAGCCACCCGCTGCTTCAGAAATCCAAATGGCAGAGCAAAGGCAGCACTGTCAGAAATAAGAAAACAGGAATTCGATGGATTTTCAAGCAGTTGCTAGGCCTCCCTGCTTTGGGCCCCACCAAATGAAACATACAAATATTGCTATCTATGACCGGAATCCAGGTTTACACTCAGGGTGTGTCCCTGCAGGATCCTACTGTTTCCCAGGCAGACCTAGTTTCACTGGATCTCTTCTAAGGAGAAAATGTGATGGAACAGACATTTGGGTGTTGGCTTAGACTTTCCCTGTGAGTGTGGGGGGCTTTCCCCATGATCACACTCTGACTGGAAATTGTGACTGAAAAATGACCTCCAAGCAAGGGCATTCAAGTAGTGTGTGACTCTTAGCACAGAGAATGATGGGAAAGCTATCTTCCTTCAAGGAAGGAAAGGCATCAACAGAGAGTGTGTTTTCAGACCTCTATCAGGAGGAACTGTCTAGTTTCCAAGACGTGAGACATCCAGGATTGCACAGAGGACCTAAATTCCAGAATCAGGGCAGTGTGTCTCCCTGCACGTTTGGAGCCTTGCAAACACATTCCTGTGCCATACCATGACTGCCCCTGAGAAGGAGGCTGCAGGAGTGTGGCTGAGAGTTCTGAGTGCCTTTTTGAGGTCACTCTGTTGAGATGACAGTCCACTACAATTGGGCCCTCGGCGAGGAATGTAAGCCGATCAATGGCTTCAGAAACTCCAAAGGGTGAAGCAAAGTTAATGCTGTCAGAAGTAAGAAAATAGCAATTGGACTGATTTTCAAGCAGTTGCTAGGCCGCACCACTTTAGGGTCCACCGAGAAAGATTAGAATTTTAACACCAAGGTCCGGTATCCATGTTGACACTCATGGTGTGTCCCCGCAGTTCCCAAGAAATTTCCAGACAGACCTACATTCACTGGATCTCTCCTACAGAGAAAACGTGATAGATCAGACGTTTGGATGTTGGTTTTCCTTTCCCTGTGAGTGTGGGGTCTTCCCTGTGATCAAACCCTCAGCTGAAATTGCGACTGAAAAATGATTTCCAAGCAAGCACTTTTAAGCTGTGTGAGACCTTCAGCACACAGAATGCAGGGATAGCTATCTTCCTTTGAGGAAAGAAATGCATTAACAGAGAGTGTGTTTTCAGGCATCTATCTATCAAGAACTCTCTAGCTTCTAAGATGTGAGACTCCAGGTTTTCCCAGAGGACATAACTTCCACAGTGAGGGCACTGTGCTCCCCCGCACTGTCCAGGCATTTTAGACACATGCCCAGGTCATACAGGGCCTGCTCATGAGGAGGCAGGCTGTGGGAGTGTGTCTGGCAGTGTTGTGTGCCTTACTGTGGCCACCTAGTCAAGGTGACATTCCACTGCAAATGGGCCTGTGGTGAGGAGTTGCGAGCTGTCTTCTTACTTCAGAAATCCCAAAAGGTGGAACAAACTAGCACTGTCAGTCGTAAGAAAACAGCAATTGGATGGATTTTCAAGTAGTTGCTAGGCTGCATCACATTAGGGCTCCCCGAGAGAAGAATGAGAATTTTGCCACCAAGGTCTGGTATCCACTTTTACAATCAGGGTGTATCCCCACAGGATCCAATTTTCCAGAGAGACCTTGCTCACTGGATATCTCC
>SJYC01087384.1:0-54032 GCA_006408675.1 Madoqua kirkii | reverse complement strand
ATTGGCAAAGACTTTGATGCTGGGAAGGATTGGGGGCAGGAGGAGAAGGGGATGACTGAGGATGAGATGGCTGGATCGTATCACCGACCTAATGGATGAGAGTCTGAGTGAACTCCAGGAGTTGGTGATGAACAAGGAGGCCTGGCGTGCTGCAATTCATGGAGTCTCAAAGAGTCAGACACGACAGAGACTGAACTGAACTGAACTGAACAAGTATCATGAAGTTGAAGAAAGAGAATAAAAAAGAATATCTTAAATACTATATACCACAGTGCTGGGTTTTAAAGAAACTCAGAATATTTCTTCAAGGTTCTCATTTGTTGAGTAGCAATGAGAGACAGAATTTATGTAAAATGTAGTGTTGAAAAGGAACTTCAGTTCACAATTCCTTGTGATCAGATGTGCTCATCCACCATCTCTGAGAGTATAGACCTTGGTAATAAAGGGTAAACGCGGCTGCCTGTTATTTTAATGTAAACTCAATGCAAGAAATTCTTATTAAAATGATGTTGTAGAATGTGACTAAATTTTGTCCTCTCTAAAAAGTGACAGTATACAGGTATCTCTGACAAGAAGTTGGAG
This sequence comes from Madoqua kirkii, assembly GCA_006408675.1. Lineage (NCBI taxonomy): Eukaryota > Metazoa > Chordata > Mammalia > Artiodactyla > Bovidae > Madoqua > Madoqua kirkii. The sequence continues at coordinate 53,450 of SJYC01087384.1, read as the reverse complement.
GATGATTACAAAAATGTACATGTGCATTTCCTGGTATTTTCTATGTTTAAATGAAGAAGAGGGAAAGAGGTGTCTACCTGGAGCCAACAGATCTGATGGTGTTTGTTCAGAGGCCAAGGAATCATTTACTACCTCCCCCTCAAAAAAAAAAAAAAAAAAAAGCAATAATGGAAAGGGGAAAGTGAAAGTAAGAAAGCCAAGGGTAAAGAGAACAAGGGCATATGAAGAGAAGGAATATCTGATAAGCAAACTTTCACCAGGGTCTTTAGAACAATAGCGACAACAGGACCTAATAGCGACAACAGGACCTCCGGAACGGGTGAGACTACCACAGGAGGTCGCAGAACGGTGCTGCTGATGGAGCCGGAAAAGGCAGTGAGATAACCTCCCTCCTTCACAAAGCAGAAAACCGATGCCTGGAGACCTCTCTCTGCTAACTACCCACGTGTATTCACATTCATTTGTATTAGCTTCTGTTGTCCAATAATTATATTTTTTGGCTTTTTACATAAATTTTTAGATGTGAGCTATGGATAGGTTGCAGCCACTAAATCTCTCTACACACTAACCAAAGAAATCAATGAAAAGTAAGATGCTGTAGAACTTAAATTTATATTGTTCTAAAAAGCATATATTATCAAGTAAGGGACATACAGTGTTGCAGTAACAACCAGTTTCTTAGGCTATTATTATTAGCAATTTTTTTTCCTAATTATGAAAAAAGATTTTTAAAAAAAGAAGGTATCTTTTTTAACCCAGAGAAATATTCATGATTAACATTTTCTTCCACAGTACTTCCTTCTAATATCCCATATGGGATTTTATATTCTTTTCCAATTAACAGTTTTTAATGCTGGATTTTTATCTTATTTTGACTTTTTAAAATTGATATTACAAAAACATTATGATGAATCTCATTAACTAATTTATCAAATAGTTTTGAGGGTCAAATATTTTTGAGTTATAAATATTAGGAAAAGTGCCTAACCTTAAGCAATTATAAACCTTACTGCCAATTTCCTGCCTGTCTCTCCCCCAATTTCATTCTAGTCCCCATCCTGGGTAGTGAAGTTCAGGTCTCCTATGCCAGATCTGTACCTAAAAAATTAAAAAAAAAAATGGTATACAGGATTTTCTTTCTTCTTCTTCTTTTGCCACACCTCACAGCTTACTGGATCTCAGTTCCCTGACCAGGGATTGAACCCAGGCCCTCAGCAGTGAAAATGCCAAATTCTAACCTCTGGACCATCAGGGAATTTCCTTTCCTGAAACTATCATAACATTGTTAATCAGCTATACTCCAATACAAAGTAAAAAAGTTTTAAAAGAAATAAAACTGTTTTAAAAAAGAAGAAAAAGTGATTTGGAGATATAACAAAGCCATGGTTGTAATCCTTTCATCTTGTTGCAGATTAATATTTCTTACTTGGGGTGTCAGCCACCTGATACTGGCTTTCCTTCTATATAAATTCTTGCCGTGCCAATCCTAATGCCCTCGAAGGTGCATGAATGCCTCAGACAAACTGGGGAGTTTGTTCATGAAAATGCAAAGGAGAAAAGCATATTAATGTGCTTCAAAAATATCATCCCAGGTATACATACGTCTTCTGTTTCACACACACACGGACACACACACTCATACACTTGCTCACACATACACGGTCAGAGAGAAAATCATTTGGCTCCTCTCATGGTTTGGGAGACCTGCATTTACAATATCCTTTATTCTCCCAGTCCTGAGTTAGTAACCAAAGTATAACATGACCAATTAACATATAATTTTGATGAAACTGAATGAAGGTCTACTTTTCTTGAGTGACAAAGCTGCTGGTATTGTGTTACTTAAAAGCAAAACACTAATATCTTGATAGTGTCTTCTCAAGTGCAATGAGACCACTAATTATATCTGTGCTATTTTTTCCACTTAACCATATTCATTGGGTACCTTGGTATGCTATGGAGAACAAATTAACTCATTAGTTTATAAACTCTAAGGTAAGTATATCATTACAATAATCTTATGTTATGGAGAAAGATAGAGGTTTTAGACTGGGGACTCAGGAAGGTCTTTTTTTAAAAAGGGACAATTGAATAGACACCTAAAGAATGAGTAGGATCATGCTCAGGGAGATGGGGGAAGGATATTCCAGAAGGAGGGAACAAACTTTATACTGTCCTGATATGGGACAAAGGTTAGTGAGGCAGGGGTGAAATGTATAATGAGATTAAAGTTAAAGGAGATATAGGTAGAGGTCAGACAAAACTGGCCTTTGTGAGCCAAAGAACAGGGTTTGATTTCATTCAAGATCCAGCAGAAAATCTTTGAAGCTTTTTAAGTTGGGAAGGATAAATTGTGCATACACGCTTGTCTTTCAGAAAATATATTTAGGATAGATTTCTAAATGTGGATGTCTGAGCTTAAAGATATTAAATACAAATATTCTTAAGGCTCTGGTATATTAAGAGTATTCATACCAATTCAATTTCCTATCAATAGTGTATGAAAGTATGTCCATCTTGCTAACCCTTGATAATATTATCATTGAAGAAGAAAAACAGCATTGTGTTACTTTGTCCTTTTATTATTAGTGAATTTGAACATTTGTCAATTTATTAATAATTTATTTTTCCTGTTTTGTAAATTATCCATCATTTTGTTTCTTTTTTGGTGGAGTGTATGCCATCTTTTTTCCTTGGAGAAGGATATGACAACCCACTCTAGTATTCTTGCCTGGAGAAATCCATAGACAGAGGAGCCTGGTGGGCTACAGTCCACGGGGCTGCAAGGGTCGGACACGACTGAAGTGGAGGAGCACGCACGCGTGTGACATTTATCTTACTAATGTGACATAGTTTTTTATATTTAAAGATGGTTATCCTAATTTTTACTTGCATATATATATATTTGTTGTTGTTCAGTCGCTATGTCATGGCCAAGTCTTTGCAACCCCACGCACTGCAGCATGCCAGGCTCCTCTGTCTTGTACCAACTCCCGGAGTTTGCTCAGATTCATGTCCATTGAGTCAATGATGCCATTCAACTATCCCATCCTTTGCTGCCCACTTCTGTTTCCTTCACTACTTCCCAGCATTGGGGTCTTTTCCAATAACTCGGCTGTTTGCATCAGGTGACCAAAGTATTGGAGCTTCAGCTTCAGCATCAGTCCTTCCAATGAATATTCAGGACTGATTTCCTGTAGGATGGACTGGCTGGGTCTCCTTGCAGTCCAAGGAACTCTCGAGATTCTTTTCCAACACCACAGTTCAAAAGCATCAGTTCTTCAGAGCTCAACTTTCTTTAGAGTCCAACTCTCACATCCATACATGACTCCTTGAAAAAACATAGCTTTGACTAGATGGACCTTTGTTGGCAAAGTAATGCATTTTAAGTTACATAGGGTGATAAACATGTTCCTGAGTCTCCATAAATAAAAACACCAAGTCTCATTCAAATGGACTTATTTTATTTCAATGGTTTATAGTACTGTGGTAACACAGAATAATAATTTCTATCCATTAATTTCTGTATAATGTACTGTTCATCTGCATTCCTGGAGATTTTACATAGTTATTCTCTATATTACACTTAAGATTATGTCCTCTAAAAGCATGCATTCAGTATTCAGGCATTACATACAGTGTTTATGTAATTCAACCTGTGAAGCAAAACAGAAATATGAAATGAAATTTTAAAGAAATAAAAGCCTTTCAGGAGCACATGCGTGAACTTATTATTGCTATATACTAGCAAGCCAGAAACACTCTGAGATGGGAATTTATCGGGCACACCCAAACTCTATGTAGCTGTGAAGCCACCCTCTCTAAACTGGCCCTAAAAAATCTGAATTAATCCTCATTATGTGAGGAAAGCAGAGAAAAGGATATTAGAAGAGACTCCCTATAAAGTATAAAAGTTGTAACCCTAATGGGCATATTTAAAAATAGGTCTATATTTGTTTTTGACACATTAGAGTAACAAATTTTTATATAGTCAAATTTATCACTCTTTTCTGATAAAAGTAATTGGTTTAGAGCTTAGGATGTCACTTATTGGCCTTTTGGTTAAGATCAGCTGCAGAGCTTCATATGTTTCTCTCCACATTAATCTTACTAACATCAGCTATATTTTCTTCTTCCTTTAGAATAATCATTTTGAGTTTCTACGGTTGTATTATTCAGTCATTTGGATTATTTTAAAGTATGGTGTTTAAGGTAAGTATAGGATATTTGATTTCGTTTTTTAAAGAAACAAAAATTCCACACCAATTTGTTGAGTAACCCATGCCCTCTCTATTTACGTGATATTTCTTAAAGCAGAATCTGGAAAAAGTGATATGTTAATCAAGTCAGTTGCTACTTAAGTGTCAAGTGTCAGCCAGGGTTAGGGAAGAATTTGGAGTGTTGTGGGGGTCCTTCTTTGGGTAGTGTTAAGTCCAAAATCACTGCGGATGGTGACTGCAGCCATGAAAGTGAAAGACGCTTGCTCCCTGGAAGAAAAGCTATGACAAACCCAGACAGTGGATTAAAAAGCAGAGACACTACTTTGCCGACAAAGGTCCATCTGGTCAAAATTATGGTTTTTCCAGTAGTCATATACAGATGTGAAAGTTGGACCATAAAGAAGACTGAAAGCCAAAGAATTGATGCTTTCGAACTGTAGTATTGGAGAAGATTTTTGAAAGTCCCTTGGACTGGAAGGAGATCAAATCAGTCAATCCTACAGGAAATCAGTCCTGAATATTCATTTGAAGGACTGACGGCTGAAGCTGAAGCTCCAATACTTTGACCACCTGATGCAAAGAACTGACTCATTGGAAAAGACCCTGATGCTGGGAAAGATTGAAGGAGGGAGGAAAAGGGGATGAGAGAAGGGGATGACAGAGGTTGGATGGCATCACCAACTCAATGCACAAGAGTTTGCACAAACTCCGGGAGATGGTGAGGACAGGAAAGCACGGTGTGCTGTAGTCCATGAGGGAACAAAGAGTTGGACACGACTGAGGAACCGAACAACAGCAAAGTCTCTGAGACGTTGGCAAGTTGGTGTAAACCATTCCTCACAGCCCACTACTCTCCCTTTCTCTCCTCTCCTCGATACCTCTGTTCCTTGTCCTCTCTTTGCAGATAAATTCACGGTATAACCTAAGTTGCATGGAAATAATCCTTTGAGTCTTCTGGGCCTCTCTCCAGCTCCCAATCCCAAACCAGTTGTCTGCAACCATCTCCCCTGCCAATTATTTATTCAGCTGGGAGGAAAATAAGGTAAATAAAACTGTTCTGAAGGGAAAATAGGGCCAAGGGTTAAATTCTAGGCAAAACCACAGAAGAATAAGAGATAATATCTAGGTACAAAAATAAAAATGATGGCTAAAAATTTAATGGGAGAAAAGGGTGCAGTTAGGGTTAGTGATCTCTCTCCTAAAGTGTAAGTTTCCTTTTACACATATGTGATGTCTTACTTGAGTGGCCTCTGTGAAATATGTGTGAACATGCAGTCCTCTATTTTATAGATGAGTTTCAAATAAAGATGATTTACTCAAAGCTATTCACCTTTAGAATTCCTGGTCCCACATTCAAAGGCATGGCTTGATTTTTTTCTGACATCTTTAACTCCTCTGCCCGATTTTATTGGCATATATTTATCCGTACAATTAAAATCAGTTAAAATTATTTTGTAATGTCACTTGAGATATCGAAAAACTCTCTGGAATGTATCAGAACCAGGGCCTATGAAAGGCCGTGTTTCTTAGAACTCCCCTTCGAAATTCTAACAGCCCTAGGACCAGCTATGAAAGACTGATGAACTGGATTAGACTCCAACATTTCTTGGACAAGAGTCTTCCAGCAATTTTCGAGTATGCATGTCCAAAGAGAATCAGAGTAGGAAGTTTTGGTTGGTAGGTCCTCCTTCCAAACTCTTATGGACAAAGATCATTACAGAAAATATTGTAAAATCTATAAAAGTGTCCTTATCACTGAGACTTTCTTAACCTACATATTGGGATCTCCTCAGGTTGGATCTAGAATTACAAACTAAGAAAAATAACCTCCTTCTCCTTATAAAAACTGGTAGTGTTTTTGCAGAAACGATAATGCTTGCTCCCGTCCTTTCTTAAAACCAGTTTGTGTACACACGGAATGAAGAATTCAGCATGTTCCTGCAATACGTTTCGTTAACAGAATCCAAAGGATATTAACATCCTTTTGCCGATCTCGCCGGTTCAGGCCTCGCTGCTTTTCCAACCCTGTGCCCTGCGGGCCGCCCAGAGCCGGCGCCTGCAGCGCCCGCGGCCGCGGCCCGCGCGGGCGATGCTCCGGGCGCCGGATCTTTGTGCGCCCCGCGCCCGGCTCCGCGCGCCCGCACGTACGTAGCTTTCACGTGCGTGTGGACTCGGGTGCCTGTGTGGGTCCGTAGGAATATGCTCGGATTAGGGAGAGGCGCGGAGCACAGGACGGCGGGAAGGTGGGTGTGGGCGTGTGGGCAGCCCGCCGGGAGGGAGCCCGCGCGGAGCCCCAGCCCGCGGCCGGCGGCGGCCACACAATAAAGCCCGAGGGCGGCGGCGGGCGGTGGGAGGCCGGCGGGCGGCCGCCCCGCTCAGCCCGCCGTGTGAGCGGCTCAGCGGCCCCGCAGGACGCGAACTTTCCCGGCGGCGGCGCCGCAACTCCGCGCCCGGGCCAGGAGACCTCGTAAGTGCGGCGGCGGGACCTCCGCTCCGCCTTGCCGGGTGCTCGCGAGTTTCTATGGTGGAAGCTTGTAAACATGGCGCCCCTGAGGCGCGGGGTCCAGGCGGGCGGCGGGGGAGGCCGGGGCGGGGAGCCGGGCCCGGAGACCGCAGCCCCCCCCGCCCCGCGCCCCGCCGGCCCGGCCCGGAGGAGGCGGCGCGGACGGCGGGCCGGCGCGGAGGGGCAGGGCCTGGCGCGGCGGCGGCGAGCACCGGAGCATAATGGTGGGGACGCTCGGCCTCGGCGGGGGTGCGGGCGCGGGCGGGGCGCGGGCGGGTGTCCGAGGCGGGGGCTTTGTGAGGCCCGGCCCGGCCGCAGCCTTTGGGGCCGCGGGCGTGACCGCCGCTCGCCTCCGGCCTGCGGAGCTTTGTTCGCGCAGGGCCGGGCCTGCTGGGCCGCCCTTGGCCGGCGGGGGAGGCGGGCCCGCCGCCGGGGGAGGCCCCGCAGGAGCAGGGACGCGCGGGGCCTGCGCGGGCCGCGAAGCCGGGGAGTCGCGTGAGCGCCGCCCGCCAGGCCGGTCCTCCTTGCGGGGCCGGGCCCCTGGGCCACGGTCCGGGTCGGGGTCCGCCGGTACACGGCCCTGTGAGCGGGGTGGGTAGGGTGGGCTGGGGCCGTCCGCGGCGGCTGTGCAGGTTGGTCGGTCCGCAAGGGCCCAGGCGAGGCTCGCCCCCCGGGTCCGGGAACCAGGCGGCAGAGAGGCCTCCGCTTCCTCCGCAGACCTCCCGGGCGCTGCACCGCCTGCGTGTCCGCCGCCGGTCCTGCCCGGCTTCAGGCGGGGAGCTGCTAGGCTGTGGCCCAGCGGGCTGGCCCGGGTCCCCAGCTTCCGCGTGGACCGTACCCTCATGCGTTTCTGGCCCAGTGGAGCCCGGTGTTTGTACGGTGGGGGCGTGAGAGCCCGTGTCCATGGTGCTCGGTGTTACAGATCGTGTGGGCTGGCTGCCCGTGTGTCCGTGGTGTGCGCCTGCTGTTACATACGTGGAAGCCTGCACGATACCTGGTGAGTGTTTGGTGCTCGGTGTCACATGTGGTAGGGACATGCTACCCGGTGGAGTTACGGTGCCGGGTGACACACCAGGTGTGTGCATACCTGGTATGGGCATGTGATACCCGCGGTTACACACTGTGTGTTCATGGTGCTTCGGGTGCTCCTGTGGGGTGTGGGCCCAGTACAGGGTCCTGTTGAACTCAGAGCCGGCACCCCGGTGAGGGATGGAAGAGATGTTTGGGTCCGACATTGAGAGGCCCAGGCAGGGCCCTCTGACATTTAGGTCCTGGGTCCTTTGGTCTGCTCACCCAGGTGTGCTGCATCCTACAGCAAGCAGAGTCCTGTGGAAGCAAGAGACTGGTTAAAAAGAATTGTTTGTCTATTCAAAGGCAGAAAGTAAAACCTTTGTTTTCTTTTAGACAGAATTGTGGGAGTTGTAGCTTAGTGATTGTGGGCTGCATAAACTTTTCAGGTTTGGGGGTCATTGATTCTCGTTAATGGTTTGAAGCTATCAGGGAAATCGTTTTAGCTATACTTTAAAAGTTTGAGTGCTTTCTGGTAAGCAGAGTCACCTGTGTGACTTTTCTGAATTCTGATTTGTACAAGCAGGAAATAAAATGTGAATTTTGTTCTAGCATGTTATTTTCCTTGTCTGTAGCATTGGTTACAGTCATTATTTTGAGAGACTGTCCTTTATAGATGGCCAAGTTAGAAAATTAGAGGTCAGAAAATATAATTATGACAGACTCAATAAAATATTTTTCTTGCTTAGCTGAATGCATGATTAACAGAGGATCTCTTTTTTGTGGTACTTTTTCCACTTATATGTTGTTTATATGAAAACAGTTTCCCTTTTACATTTTGTAACTGGGCAATTTATTTTTTCAGTTACCTATTGTAATGTGCTTAAATATACATGTAAATATTCCCAGCTTTACAAAGAAAAATCAATTAAAATGTTAAAATTATCTGCTTATTTATAGGCAGTATTCCTAGGATATCACTATGTTGATACTTTGAATGCATATCTTGTTGCATGTTTCCATGAATTGCCCTATGTGTGTGCACGCTTTCACCCTTTTGTAACTGTACCCTCTTTTCCTTTAAGGGTTGTTCAGATAGTGTGTAAGAGAGACGTTCATACCCTTTGGCATACCTAAAATGAGATACTAATTGAATGTAATTAAGAATTTTAGCATTCATAATAAAGTATGGAGTGCTGTCTGACTGTTGCCTAAAGCCCTAAACCTCTGGTGGCAGATTTTGTTTACCTGCCTCTGTGATAAATCGCTTCAGTTGTGTGTGACTCTTTGGGACGCCATGGGCTGTAGCCCTCCAGGCTTCTCTGTCCATGAGGATTTTCTAGGCAAGAACACTAGTGGGTTGCCATGCCCTTCTCCAAACACCCTTCAGTTGAAAAGCAAAGAGGCTGTGTCTGGAAAGGGGAAAATGTTAGGGGGAAGAGTCAGGCTTGAAAAAATAGTTACACTGTTTCAAAACCTTAACTTGGACTCAATAGTGAATTTTTTTTTTTACAGGTTGATTAGATTTTTTGGTAATTGATTAGAGGTAGTATACCAGCAGAGTTTGAGGCCGGTGGCTTGGGTCTGAATCTCACCTCTGGCCTTTACTAGCAAAGTAACCTTGGACAAATTATTTAAATGTGCTTTGCCTGGTCTCAGTTTCCCCATCTCAAAGAGCTTAATTGCTAGCACTATTTCTTACCTGATGATGTTCAGTTACTTTTTTTTCAGTGGCATTGTCAGTCCTTCAAAAAGTTTAAATCTGCTTTGGTACAGTGTGGTCTGTCCTCCTTTGGTCTTGAGTTTTGGTATCCACAGGTTTGTTACATAACTGAGTACCATGATAAAAATAGGTATCATATATTGTATGTTTACTAAGTTTCAACCATTTCACAAAGTTCTTTATGTATACTATTCCACTTTAAAAAATCATACATATGATCATCTTAAAAGCATGGCAGTCTTCCTTTTAATTGTGAAGGTCTGACCTCCTTGTAGCACCTCCAAACCCCTCAACACATATACGTATTCTGTCTCATAAGAAGTGAATGAAGTAGTAGTGAATGAGAGAATATAATCCATGTAACATAAAAGTTTGAGAATCTCTATGATTAGAATTGAAATGATAGAAATGAACATAATGAAAGGGAGATAAAATTCAAATCTAAATACCCAGCAGTATGATGTAATAACTCACATGTAATGTCTTAAACATATGTACTCCCTTAAGATTTTTTTATGTGCATGTGTGTGCCTGCTATTACTGTTTCCAGTTAGAAAATTCTTAAAAAGCTATTTATAGGCATACCTCAGAGATACTGTGTGTTTTGCTCTAGACCACCACAGTAAAGCAGATACAATAAAACGAGTTGTGAGTTTTTTGGTTTCCCTATATATATATTTAAAAGTTATATTGAGACTATACTGTAATCTATTATGTGTACAATAGCACTATATCTAAAAAATGAACATACCTTAATTTAAAAATACTTTATTGTTAAAAAATGCTGCCCATTATCTGAGCCTTTAGCTAGTTTTAGCATCAAAGATCATTGATCACAGATCACACTAACAAATATAGTAATAATGAAAAAGCTTAAAATGTCGCAATAATTAATGAAAAAGCTTACAATGTTGCAATAATGAAAAAAGCTTAAAATGTTGCAATAATTAATGAAAAAGCTTAAAATGTTACGCTAATTACTAAACTGTGACAGAGAAACAGAGAATGAATGCTGTTGGAAAAATGGCATCAATAGACTTGTTCAATGCAGGATTGCCACGAACTTTGTTTGTAAAAACAGTATTTGTGAGGGGCTCCAAGGTAAAGTGCAGTAAAATAAGGTATCCCTGTAATCTGTATTGTGAAAATACTATACAGTATTTTATATTAAAATTACTTACAAATGCAAATAAATAGTATGAAAAATTAAAATATTTGGAAATTAAGAAAATATTTATAGAGAGCAATATGTATTTAGTAGGCAAATTTAGCGAATTGTTAGGCTTAGATACTCAACTCAGTTTTAAAATCTAATTTATGTACAACTAGTAAATATTTAGACATTTAGCTAAACTTTCATTGTATTTTGGCAGCATGCTTTCTATTCAGTCAATACATAAATGGCTAATATTTGCCTAACTTTATGTGAAATTAAAGAAACAGAGATGAATAGAAATGACAATGGAATACTGTCATAATAGGATTTTTAAGGGATCATATGGACTCATCTGTTCTTTAGAGATGAGAGGAATATGTTGAGCAGATTACCCTGTGTTCTTATATAGTAGTTGGAAAAATGTGTTTTGCTAAAAACTTATACACAGTATTTGCTTTTTTGTAAACTGAGTAACATTTAAGTCTAGTAAACTATTTTAAATAACTGCTTTTATAAAGTTAGTTGTTGTGTAAGAGCACGATAATTCGGATTGTTATTTATTGAGACTGCTTTATACTAGACACTTGGTAACAAATTACTGAAGCAAGTGCAATAAGGTATAACAAGAAATTGAGTACACGTGCTGTAGAACCATATATGTGAATTAAGCTATCTTGTATTTGAGCTGAAATTACTTTTGAGGTCTTAACACTGATTTCAGATTCATTCTCATTTTAACTTTGTGACTTTCATTAGCTGCTTGATGATTTTTAAAGGCAACTTTATTATGGTTAGTAATTTTTTAATTCTTTTGTTATTATCTAAGCATTTAAATGAAAGGTAGGCCCACTTAAAATCTTTAATATCTTTTTGTAATCTGACCTCCTTGTATGCCAAGTAAACTTAAAATTTAAAGAAAGATGACGTCTTTCCTATCTGTCTATCATGTAAACAAAAGAAAGATACATACAAATATTTAGAAGTGTATTGAGAGCTCGTTGTGCAGTGCTGTGCTTGGTCACTCAGTCGTGTCTGATTCTTTGCGACCCCATAGACTGTAGCCCACCAGGCTCCTCTGTCAATGGAATTCTCCAGGCGAGAGTACTGAGTGGGTAGCGTTTCCCTTCGCTAGAGGATCATCCCAACCCAGGGATTGAACCCATGTCTCCTGCATTGCAGGTGGATTCTTTACCTTCTGAGTCACTAGGGACTAACTTTCTTGCTAAAGTTTTTGTCTTGTGTTACATGGGACAGTCATTGCCTCAAGGAATCTTGAGGATAAGTTCACTTTGGCTTGAAATAGCTAATTTCTTATTTTTAACTCCTTATTTTATATTGGAATATAGTTTAGGTGGACAGCAAAGGGACTCAGCCATACAAACACAGATGTCCATTCTCTCCCAAGCTCCCCTCCCATCCAGGCTGCCACACTGGACAGTTCGCTGTTCTATACAGTAGGACCTTGTTGGTTATCCCTTTTAAATAAAGCAGTGTACACATGTGGATCCCAAACTCCCTATCTCTTCCTCCTATCCTTCCCCACTGGCAGCCATGTTTCTTCTCTAAGTCTGTGGATCTGTTTCATAAATAAGTTATTTGTATAATTTCTTTTTAGATTCTGCATATAAGTATGTCATATGGTATTTCTCCTTCTGTCTGACTCCACTCAGTATGATAAGCTCTAGGTACTTCCATGTTGATGCAGGTGGCATTGTTTTATTCATTTTATTGGCTGAGTACCTTTCCATTGCATATATGTATCACATTTCCTCTATCCAGTCCTTTGTCTATGAACTTTTAGGTTGCTTCCATTTCTTGGCTGTCATAAACAGTGCTGCAGTGAACATTGGGATACATGTATCCTTTTGGACTTATGTTTTTCTCCAGATATATGACCAGGAGTGGGATTGCAGGATCATATGGTAGCTCTATATTTAATTTTTAAAAAACCTTCATACTGTTCTCCATAGTCGCTATACCAATTTACATTCCCACCAACAGTGTAGGAGGATTCCCTTCTCTACACACCCTTTCCAGCATTCATTGTGGATTTTTTGATGATATCCATTTTGATGGTTGTGAAGCAATATCTCAGTGTAGTTTTGATTTGCATTTCCCCAATAACCAGCCTGTTGAACATCTTTTCATATGCCTCTTGGCCATCTGTATGTCTTCTTTGGGGAAATGCCTACTTAGGTTTTCTGCTCATTTTTTGATTGGGTTATTTGTTTTGGTGATGTTAAGCCTCATATGTGTTTGTGTTAATTGCTCAGTCTGACTCTTGGTGACCCCATGGACTGTATGTAGCCCACAAGGCTCCTCTGTCTATGGAATTCTCCAGGCAGGCATACTGGAGTGGATTGCCATTCTCTTCTCCAAGAGATCTTCCCAACCCAGGGATCTAACCCAGATCTGCATTGCAGGCAGATTCTTTACTGTTTGAGTAACCAGGGAAGCATCATGAGCTGTTTGTAACTTTTGCAGCGTAATCCGTTGTCGGTCAGGTCATTTGCAGATATCTCTCTCAGTCTACAGGTTGTCTTTTCTTTTTGTTTATTGTTTCCTTTAAAATAGATCATTTCTTGAAAGTTACTCCAAGTACGGAGGCTTCAGGATTTAGAAGGGGTTTATTGTAAAAAAATAAAATGAAACGTGGTGAGGAGAGAACTGATCAACTGATGGGTAGCATGCCTAGGTTCAGATCATGCTGACGCTCATCAGTGGGGGTATTACACAAGATTTTCTTATATTTAATAGCTATAGGAAGATTTTTTAAAGAGAAATACTCTTAATGAAGGCTAAACTATCTCAGTTTGAAAGTTATTATGAACACTGTAGTTTTTTGTTTTTGTTTTTTGGTAGATTCTTGATTTATCTGCTGGTTGATTGCTTTTCTGTTTCAAAACTGCATCTGATAAATGCTGTTAGAGAGATAAAGTTCTTAATTTTCAATTGAGTTTTGACATGAAGCCCTTCTTGAATTAATATGGAATGTATCTACCTCAGCTGGCCAATACTTGTAGGAACAAGTGAGATTGATTTATTTGGGCTTGCTATTGATAGGTGTAAAAGTTTTGGGGGGCATTTTATTTACCATTAGCAGTGTTATCTTTTTAAACACTATTTATTTTTGGCTGCACTGGGCCTTTGTGCTGCGTGTGAGCTTTTCTCTAGTTGTGAAGAGGGCTACTCCCTAGTTGTGGTGTGTGGGTTCTCTCACAGACGTAAAGAACAGACTTATGGACACAGTGTGGGGTGAGGAGGAAGGAGAGGGGAGGATGTAGGGAGAGAGTAACATGGAAACGTGTATTATCATATGTAAATAGATAGCCAGTGGGAGTTTGCAATATGATCCAGTTCAGTTCAGTCGCTCAGCCGTGTTGGACTCTGCGACCCATGGACTGCAGCATGCCAGGCTTCCCTGTGCTGATTCAGGGAACTCAGGGCAGGGCTTTCTGTAACAACCTAGAAGGGTAGGATTGGGAGGGAGGTTCAAGAGAGAGGGGACATATGTATACCTGTGGATGATTCATACTGATATTTGGCAGAAACCAACACAATATTGTAAAGCAATTATCCTTCAATTAAAAATAAATAAAATTTAAAAATGTCGCACTTAGTGTAATGTCAAAATACCTTATGTTTTTTAGTTTGAAATACATACATTCTTATTCTGCACATATAAGTAGGCTCCTCATTATGATCAGTATTCATGTTAGATTGTTTTAGTTCAGAAACTTCCATTTGAGTAACTTGAAAGTTAAATTTTATTTTATGATTATTGAAATAAAAAGTTGTAGTCTCAGTTATTTCCAAGTGAATTAAAAGCTGAACAGCTACCAATACAAAGTTAGACTTTGTCTTGATTCATTACCGTATTTTAAACAAATCCTAATGAAAAACATACTGTTGTGAACCTTAGTTGCTTTAGTGTTTGCATCTTTTAAATAAATTCTTTGGGATTTAGGGTGACACATGGGAAGCTCCTAATAGTACACTGGTTCTCAAGCATGACTAAGCACCTGAATTTTTTTTTTCTTAACAAGAACATTAAGCCCAAATCTCTGGGGAGGGTTCTGGGCTCTATTTTAAAGTTCCAGTTGGGTTTTTTTGTTTGTTTGTTTAACTTTTTATGTTCCACATTTTTATTTTTAAGTAGTTCAAGTCTATGTGCGCCTTCTAGAAAGTTCTTTTTGTAATGGCTTATAGAAAATGATGTACCCTGTGATGTTTAGCTGCCTATCTTAGAAACTGTTTTCCAGGAATCTTAATCTTGAAGTTTCCTACAGAGGATAATCTAAATGACCTGAAAAATAAATGTGTCCCAGAGGAAAACTAGTAGTCTTTTCAGGTTCCTCACAAATACTCTGGCATTGTCGCTTTGCTGATGATCAGAGGGGCTGGATAGCAAAGGTGGGGTTGGTTAGTATTTCCTAATGGTCCTACATTGTGTCTGGGACATTGATGTCCAGGCTGCCACCCAATTCAGTGTCTCTGAGACTTCCTGTAGTTTGAGCAGCAGCCTAGTGTTCTTCAGGTTGTGGAGAAAGCTTGTGACCTTGACAGGCATCAGAGCACCTAGATGTCTTTCCCTGGGCGGTCATTATGCCAGCCAGGTGAAGTTGTGCCTACAAGTGAGAGTTAGACCACCTGAGGAGGTTTTCCTGGCACTGCTGCTTAACAGCCTGGATATTCTTGGCTTTCTCTGCATGTAGGTGGTATTCCTCCAGATTGGGAGTGTCATTTCCACTTGCAGGGTTGGAGCAGAGCAGGAGCAGCTTCATTGTGTGAACCGAGGCCCAGAGAAATCCAAGGGGAGAAGCCTGTGAGCAGTGAGACTGACTGCCACTCCAGTCACTGGGACCGACACCTGCCTTCGCATGTTCTTACACATCTACCAGAGGGCTTCCTGAGGGCCTGTGGAGTGTCTGATAATTTCCATGGGTTTCTTCTCTTTCCTCTCTAGTGTAGACTCCATCAGTCTGCAGAAGTCAGGGCTTTTAGAGGAGGAGAAGGAGTGACCTGGAGAAGTCTCCTTTGGCTTGGTGCTGACTGTTGGTGTTGTCTTCAGCCAAGTTCTGAACTGGTCATTTGCTCTTCCAGCTGGTTGGCATAGCTTCGTCTGCAGTTCATTTCCCACTGACATCAGTCCTCTCAGTTTTTTTTCTAATTATTTTAAAGTATTTCAAGTCAGATTTTCTTAAATAAACATAGTTTTCTCGGTTTTAGATGACCAGATACAGTGAGGAATTATGATGTTAGAATCCCATTTTAAATAAAATATTCCTATAAAATTGGACCTTGAAGAATAGAGTAGAAAATGTTAGATGAGTATACTATTACAAGTCTATTTGCTTCTTACTCATTATTAAGTAACATCTTTTATTCAGCATCTGTAATTACCCCTATACCTGCTGCCTTCTACTCCCAAATTTTTCTGGAGTTCTAGACAAACAGCTTGCTTTGGTCACTATTGTTCAGTTGGTAAGTCATGCCTGACTCTTTGCAACCCCGTGGACTACAGCATACCAGCCCTCCCTGTCCCTCACTATCTCCTGGAATTTGCCCAAGTTCCTGTCCATTGAATTGGTGATGCTATCCAACCATCTCATCCTCTGCCACACTCTTCTCCTTTTGCCTTCAATCTTTCCCAGCATCAGGGTCTTTTGCAGTGAGTAAGCTCTTTGCATCAGCTGGCCAGAGTTAAATTAGAACTTTAGCTTCAGCATCAATCCTTCCAGTGAATATATAGGGTTGATTTTCATTAGGATGGACTAGCTTCCTCTCTTTGCAGTCCAAGGGACTCTCAAGAGTCTTCTCCAGCACCACAGTTTGAAAGCATCAATTCTTCAGCGCTCAGCCTTCTTAATGGTCCAACTCTCACTTCTGTACATGACTACTGGAAAGACCTTAGCTTTGACTTACTTCCCTATGTAAATGTGACCTTCCTTTGGCCAGGAACATACAATTCCTGTATTCATTGTGTGTCTTCACTTTTTGCGGAGTTTATGTTCCTCAAAGATGTTTGTTTTTGTTTGTCCACTTTTGGGGGCAGGGGCAGAAAGGTCTTCTGTAAAGGTATCCTTCTTAAAGCAAATCACTCCTACTCGCCCAAGTTTAAAATCGTCTCAGTTACTGCCATTGAAATTACGTGGAAATCCACGCTGGTTATTCTGGACTTCGGATCCTGCATGGTTTGATCTTAGATTCTGCCTCTCTGCCTCTTTTCACATAGCACTTCTCTTTATGACATTCCAGCCACTGTCTTTTCTCCCCTTGACATATACCAAGTCTTTCTCACTATGACCTTTAACTGCAAACTTTTACCTTTTGACTACATTTACCCCTTTTTCTCCCACCTTCCCTGCCTTTGGCAACCATCAGTCTGTTCTCTAAATATATAGGTTTGGTTTTTTAAAAAAATATTTGGCTGCACCAGGTCTTAGTTGCAGTGAGCAGAATCTTCAGTCTTTGTTTTGGCACCTGGGATCCTTTAGCTGTGGCATGTAGATGCCCAGCTGCACCATGTGGGACCTAGTTCCCTGACCATAGCAAGGAATCTTTGCCACCGGACCACCAGGGAAGTCCCTATTGTGAATCAGTTGCAGTGAATATGGTGGTACAGCTATCTCTTTGAGATAGTTTTCATTTTCTTCAGATAAATACCTAAAAGTGTAATTACTGGATCATAATGGGAGTTCTGTTTTTCCTTTTTTTTTTCTTCCATTATATTTATTACATGATATTGGATATAGTTCCCTGTGCTATACCGTAGGATCTTGTTTTTTATCTATGCTGTATATAATCGTTTGCATCTGCTAATTCAGAACTCCCATCCATGCCTCCCTCATTCCTCTCCACCTTGGCAACCATAATTCTGATCTCTATGTGTCTGTCTCTGCTTGGTAAATAAGTTCCTTTGTGTTATATTTTAGATTCCACGTATAAGTGATATCATATATTTGTATTTGTCTGATTTCATTTAGTATGATCTTCTCTAGGTCCATCCACGTTCCAGCAAATGGCATTATTTCATGCCTTTTTTATGGCTGAGTAATTTCCATTATGTGTATGGACCACATCTTCTTTATCCATTCACCTGTTGGTGGACACTTAAGTTGCTTTCATGTCTCGGCTACTGTAAAATATTGCTGCTCTATGAACATAGGGATGCATGTATCTTTTTGAATTAGAGTTTTCTCCAAATAAATGCCCAAGAGTGCAATTGCTGATGGTAATTGTATTTTTAGTTTTCTGAGGAACCTCCCTACTGTTTTCCATAGTGGCTTCATCAATTTACATTCCCACCAACAGTGTAGGAGTGTACCTTTGTCTTTACACACTCTCCAGCATTTCAGAGACTCGGAACAGCCAACTCAGTATTGAAAGAGAGGAACAAAATCAGGGCCTGATGCTACCCAACTTTAAGATTTATTATAAATTTTTTTATTATATTACTTAATACAATGGTTTGGTGAAATAACAGTCAGTTACATAGATTAGTGGAACAGAATAGAGAATTAATTTTGGTTAAAGGCATAAGTTTGTGTTTAGGCTCATTCTTGTGTGTGTGGATGTCCAGTTGAACAGCAACACTTGATGAACAGACGGCTTCATTGCATTGCGTTTGCTGCTTTGTCAGAAATGAGCTGACTCTGATACTCAACAGCTGGTAGGTCTGTTTCTGGACTCTCTCTTCTCTTCTAAGTCTGTGTGACTTGGATATGTAGATCTCAGAAATCTCGGTTTTAACTTCACATCTGTTTTCCTGAAATGTAGCATTGGTTAATTCTTTAATCTTGAATTTAATCATTTCTAGGAATTAAGTGACATCGCTTTTAGAATTTCTGCTCCCAGTCTCTGCTATATTCTCCTGTTATATAATAGTTATATTTGCTATTTATTTTAGTATTTGTAAAGTTAACTTTGTTATTATATATTTTCTGTATTTCTGAGTAAAGTGTTTTTAACTTTACCTGTGTGTATTTTGAAAACATCTTATAAGTTGAGTAACATGTCAACTGTACCTGTTTGTATTCCATTGTTTGACTCAGGGATTGTAATATGCATCCGTGACTTAATATACTTCCCCTTGAATTAATATAATAAACACCACCTCACATAAAATGTGAGAATTTACAGTGATATAACTGCTTATTACCTCTCCCCTCAAGTGTATTATTCTTGTCATCTATTTGTGCTTCTACATATGTTTAAATCTAATGATACCTAACAGTTATTTTTATGTTTGCTTTAAACAATCAGTTATCTTTTCAAGACTTAAGAAATTTTATATTTTCCCACATTTACCATTTTGTAGTGTTACTTAATCTAGAAGTAATGTCTCTTTGGATTCTCTCCGCATATATTTTGGACCATTTATGTCATAGATGATATTATAATTAGTAGTGCCATGTATATGTCAAATTTCCTCTGCTAGTTTTGTTATTTTCTGTCAAGGACTAGAGTTTATACATTGAAAAATACTTCATTGTGTTTAGCACAGTGCCTTACACAAAATAATATTTTCCCACATTTACCATTTTGTAGGTTACTTAATCTAGAAGTAATGTCTCTTTGGATTCTCTCCGCATATATTTTGGACCATTTATGTCATAGATGATATTATAATTAGTAGTGCCATGTATATGTCAAATTTCCTCTGCTAGTTTTGTTATTTTCTGTCAAGGACTAGAGTTTATACATTGAAAAATACTTCATTGTGTTTAGCACAGTGCCTTACACAAAATAGGCAGCTATTTTTCTCTAAGTGTGTAAGAGGGAAATTTTGTTCTTTTATCTGGGTATTTGTATAATCTGACAAGTTGTATTATTATGGTTCACCATTAGATGTCACTTTTACCAGTAAATTCCTCATCATAATGTTACTGGATTTGGAAACCTGACATACCTGTACTAGTGCACTTAAACTGAGAAGCTTCAGTATGTTTTAAAGTTACAACTTTTTAGAAAAAGACACAGTTGTAAATCATAATTTACAAAATCTTCTAGTTTCATATTTCAGTCTATACTGTATCAACGAATTATCCTGAAGTTTTCTTTAAAACTTGAATGTTGGCATTAATGTTTTGATTCTGAACTGATTTTGTAATTCTGAAAAGAACTTTCTTATTTCAGGAGCCTAGCTGGTCCTAGATTCACCAGAAGTGAGTCTCTGTTAAGCTTTGGCAACTGCTGGCTCTCTTTGGGTTTTTGGAGACGGAGGGAGAACCAACTTAGTGGTGAAGAGAAGTGTGGAGGCGGGGAAAGGGGTTTGTGCCCCTGGAGTGCAGGGAAGGGGGGGAGAGGGGGGGAGCGCCCCTTCCGGGTGAAGGATCAGGCCAGGGAGAGTTCAGCCATCCCCAGACCTTTGCTCGTCTGTCTTACGCCTTTGGGCCTCGGCATCTTAACTTGTGTGCCTGAGGGCTCAGGCGTCTGGTTGCTCAGCAGGGCTGTGCCCGTGCGTGCCCAGTAGGGCGTTCAGACGTGTGGCCTCTTCATAGTGTGCCATCGCTCAGCAGACACTGAGGCCGCAACTCTGTTTTTTCCCCCTAGTCTTGCCAGGATGTGGCTGGTGGCCATTTGCCTCAGTCTGTTCAGAGTATAGAAATCTGAATAAATTAACAGTGTTGATTCCTTCTAACTTAATGAGTGGCCAGCACCTGAACCTTTCTGATAATGTGGGTCCTTTCATGTCATCCACTGGTATATCAACTGCCAGCCTTTGACACCTCAGTCAGAAACCACTGCTCTGTGCTTTCTGTTTGTGGTCTTATTTTTCTTTAAAGGAATATTGTTTTCATCTATCAGTATGTCTGTATTGAATAAAGATACTCACTCTTTGTGACCCCATGGACTGTAGCCCACCAGGTTCTTCTGTCCATGGAATTTTCCAGGCAAGAATCCTGGGCTAGATTGGCATTTCCTCCTTCAGGGGATCTTCCCAACCCAGGGGTCGAACCTGGTTTCCTGCAGCAGGCGGAGCCCTTACCGTCTGAGCCGGCACGGAAGCCTCTTTCAGGATGAAGTACCTAATCATTTGGGTGTTTAGTTTCCATTTTGCATTGATCTGTCAAATTACACAGAATGTAATGTCAAAAAGTGAAATTTTATGTGATATTTTTGCTTTATAATGAATTCTATATGTGTATTTCTTTGGCGTATTGATATAAGATGACTGGTCCTCCTTCTTGGGCACACCTTTTTGACTGTTGGTCTTTTAGTGTCATTCTTTGTGAAGTAATGAAGTGAAAAATTTTATGGAGTAATTGGTGATGTGGATGGTAGGAAATAAAAAGTTGGCTGTACTATATAGTGAGGTGCTGAGTGTTAAGTCACTTATATTGATGATACTTGATTTGGTAATCTGTGCTTTTCCCTTATGTTTCCATATATTGCTACAGCTAAAGGAGTAAACAGGTCATGGCACGCTTAACAAAAAGACGGCAGGCGGACACAAAAGCTATCCAGCACCTTTGGGCAGCCATTGAGATTATACGGAATCAGAAGCAAATTGCCAACATTGACCGTATTACAAAGTAAGTCATTTTATACAGACAAATCTCTCAAATTTTACGTGGAATTTTGGGAGAAAAGGTCCAAGAATCACTTGCTTATTTATCATGTTAATCAACATGTATTACAAAGTACTAGTCACTTTTGGCCTTGTAGGACTGTAAAGCTGTTAGGGAAATACTGAAGCGTGCACAAACACCTTGTGTTTAGAGGTTGTATGGAATACCGACGTGCGCTGCTTCCACTAGTACACGAATGCACTTTGAGTTATCACCATTGTTTAACTCTTGAAAGCCAGTCTTTGTTTAAGTCTTTTATCAAAAGGCATTTGGTTAATTACTTTCTTTTATGTAAACTATCTAAAAGTCTACTGGTCATCATTTATTTTAATGTATGAATAATATATGCTACCATATAATGTGGTGTAGGTACGGTAAATAACTTATTAGTTTGTAGTACACTAACCAGAATTTTCAACAATTTCATTCTATATTTTTAAGTTACAGATAGTATATCTTCAGCTGAAAGAAGGAAGTTCTTTATTTTATTTTCCATTGCTATTTATCTTAATGGTCCAAGATTCAGAGTAGCAAAAAATCTGACTCCTGTATGAATGCTCTGTTTACATGTTATGTACTAATTATAAGGGAATCTTCAAATAGAAATTGATTTTGTTTTGCTTTGTACTTTTAAAGGAATACAATTAAATTAACCTTTTTAAAATGTTTGAATTTTTTAGAATAATTTAGATAGAATTTCTTTATACTTGTTCTCTGACACATCCTTTAAACGCTAACTATGAAAATGGAAAACAGATTTACAAAAGCTCATTTAAATAAGTGGTTATTTTTGTCCTTGTTAATAGGCAACAAAATTAAGTAATATGTGTTTATTTTTTTTGTCACTTAGTCATATTCTAGTGAAGAGGTTTATAAAGGTTAAGAGGGAGGCCAGGAGAAAGAAAGATGGTGCTGTATGTTGCTTTAACTCTGTGTCATGTTCTGTGGGTGTTCTAAAGTTGCCCATGTACAACTCGCTCCTATAGGTGGCTCGAAGGGGAAGAAATAGGTAACAGCTGTGTGGAAAATAAGGATAAAGTAATAGTATATAATAATTAAGTTCCCTTTAATATTGGTGATATTGGAATAAAGTATTTTTAAAAAACCTCTAAGTACAGAAATATAAAAGTATTTTCCTATGGTTGGGATTTTAAAAACTATCAACTATGTTGATAGTTTGTTTATATCAAAATTTACAGATGAATGGTGGAAATAAGATACTGTTCTTTGGATTTAATTTTTAAAATTCATTTAATCTTGACTGAACTATTTCAACTTACAGGCTATTACTTCTTATTAATCCATGGCATCTTTCTCTAAAGCCCTAGGGACATTCTCTAGGAGCCTGTGGGAATCTCCAGGTGAGGTGTTCAGAGTTTGTCTGACAAGGTTGCTGACATGTGTGTCAGAGTAATCTTTGGATGACCCGGTTGTGTGTACTTATGTATACGTGTTAAATTGTGAGACTCGCAGAGGCTATTGACAGATTGCACCCCTCTTCTTGGTATACACAATGGACTGTCCATAACATTCTCTCTTCTCCTTTCCTTATCAGTACAGCCTTAAGGGTGCCAAGGTTTATTTTCCTTCATGTCCAAAGGTTCATCCATAGGTCTTAAGATAGCGAAGAATGAATTCATTTATCTGTCAGTCATTGTTGTACAAGTCTTATCTAAAGAAGGAAAAAATAGAAAATCAGAGGATGTGGTTTGAGAGGTTTCTGGTGTTCTTCTGCCTCGTTTGAGTATGCCGTGTCTCTTTTTAGTACGGGATGCATTCATAGCATCTAGTACTTTCACGACACTAGTCATATGTAATTATTTCCCTGCGAGACTGTCAGCACCAGAAAGGAGCTGTCTAGACAACTGCCTAGCCCAGTGGTGTGGCGTCTCAGCAGTGTTAAATTTTTGCTTGTAACCCTTGCCAAGGTAAGGTAGGAAGAGGCATTGGACTGTGACAGAAAGTCAGATCTTTTGCTTTAAAACCTAATTATCTTATTCTGTTTTCTAAGTAGGTAAGTAGTTCTCAAACTTTAATGTTAAGGTACTCAGTTACAACTAAGTCTGAGCACAGAGGTGTCTTTCCATCTTTATCAAATCTCTTAAGCTGCTGAAGGCTTTAGTGGAGTTACTATGAAGAATGTATATGCAGTCATTAAGTTTCATCCTGTACTTGACTGGTGAGCGACTCCCTAAGGTAAAAGTTGCACAGTTTCAGTCACACATTAAAAGTTTCGGGCTTTGGGGTCATGACTCTTTACTCTGAAGTCTGGCAAGCCTAAACACTGTAGCTTACCTCTCGCTGTATAATATTTCAGTTGTGCTTTTTTTTATTTGAAATGTCTTTTTAAAGATATTTTTACTTATGTTTCTCATTCATCTTTTTAAAAATAATAGCAATTCTGTTTATTTTTTGGTCACTTCACATGGCATGTGGAGGGTGGGTTTTAGTTCCCCACCCAAGGATAGAAGCTTCCCCTGCTGCAGAGGAAGCCCAGAGTCTCGCTGGGGCTGCCAGGGAAGTGCCTCTCACTCATCTTTTCCTGTTTTTGTTTTTTCTTTGCCATTTATTTATCTAAGGACTTGGTTCATTTACTCTGTGGCTTCTTATAGCCTGCCTTTGCGATTGCATCCCTGTGGTGTGCCTTATCCTTTGCATCTCATGGAGGCTACTAGAGATCTTTTCAAGAAAATTAGACATACCAAGGGAACATTTCATGCAAAGATGGGCACAATAAAGGACAGAAATGGTATGAACCTAATAAAAGCAGAAGATGTTGAAAAGTGGTGGCAAGAATACACAGAACTATACAAAAAAGATCTTCATGACTCAGATAACCAAGATGATGTGATCACTCATCTAGAGCCAGACATCCTGGAATGCGAAATCAAGTGGGCCTTAGGAAGCATCACTATGAACAATGGTAGTGAAAGTGATGAAATGCCAGTTGAGCTATTTCAAATTCTAAAAGATGATGCTGTGAAAGTGCTGGCACTTATTATGCCAGCAAATTTGGAAAACTTAGCAGTGGCCACAGGACTGGAAGAGGTCAGTTCCAGTCCCAAAGAAGGGCAATGCCAAAGAATATTCAAACTACCGCATAATTGTACTCATCTCACACGCTAACAAGGTAACGCTCAATTCTCTGAGACAGTACGTGAACTGTGAAATATGTCTAGACAACTGCCTAGCCCAGTGGTGTGGCGTCTCAGCAGTGTTAAATTTTTGCTTGTAACCCTTGCCAAGGTAAGGTAGGAAGAGGCATTGGACTGTGACAGAAAGTCAGATCTTTTGCTTTAAAACCTAATTATCTTATTCTGTTTTCTAAGTAGGTAAGTAGTTCTCAAACTTTAATGTTAAGGTACTCAGTTACAACTAAGTCTGAGCACAGAGGTGTCTTTCCATCTTTATCAAATCTCTTAAGCTGCTGAAGGCTTTAGTGGAGTTACTATGAAGAATGTATATGCAGTCATTAAGTTTCATCCTGTACTTGACTGGTGAGCGACTCCCTAAGGTAAAAGTTGCACAGTTTCAGTCACACATTAAAAGTTTCGGGCTTTGGGGTCATGACTCTTTACTCTGAAGTCTGGCAAGCCTAAACACTGTAGCTTACCTCTCGCTGTATAATATTTCAGTTGTGCTTTTTTTTATTTGAAATGTCTTTTTAAAGATATTTTTACTTATGTTTCTCATTCATCTTTTTAAAAATAATAGCAATTCTGTTTATTTTTTGGTCACTTCACATGGCATGTGGAGGGTGGGTTTTAGTTCCCCACCCAAGGATAGAAGCTTCCCCTGCTGCAGAGGAAGCCCAGAGTCTCGCTGGGGCTGCCAGGGAAGTGCCTCTCACTCATCTTTTCCTGTTTTTGTTTTTTCTTTGCCATTTATTTATCTAAGGACTTGGTTCATTTACTCTGTGGCTTCTTATAGCCTGCCTTTGCGATTGCATCCCTGTGGTGTGCCTTATCCTTTGCATCTCATGGAGGCTACTAGAGATCTTTTCAAGAAAATTAGACATACCAAGGGAACATTTCATGCAAAGATGGGCACAATAAAGGACAGAAATGGTATGAACCTAATAAAAGCAGAAGATGTTGAAAAGTGGTGGCAAGAATACACAGAACTATACAAAAAAGATCTTCATGACTCAGATAACCAAGATGATGTGATCACTCATCTAGAGCCAGACATCCTGGAATGCGAAATCAAGTGGGCCTTAGGAAGCATCACTATGAACAATGGTAGTGAAAGTGATGAAATGCCAGTTGAGCTATTTCAAATTCTAAAAGATGATGCTGTGAAAGTGCTGGCACTTATTATGCCAGCAAATTTGGAAAACTTAGCAGTGGCCACAGGACTGGAAGAGGTCAGTTCCAGTCCCAAAGAAGGGCAATGCCAAAGAATATTCAAACTACCGCATAATTGTACTCATCTCACACGCTAACAAGGTAACGCTCAATTCTCTGAGACAGTACGTGAACTGTGAAATTCCAAATGTTCAAGCTGGATTCATAAAAGCCAGAGGAACCAGAGATCAAATTGCCAGCAATCCGTTGGATCATCAAAAAAGCAAGAGAGTTCCAGAAAAACATCTACTTCTGCTTTATTGACCATGCCAAAGCATTTGACTGTGTGAATCACAACTAACTGGAAAATTCTTCAAGAGATGGGAATACCAGACCACCTGACCTGCCTCCTGAGAAATCTGTATGCAGGTCAAGAAGCAACAGTCAGAACCGGACATGGAACAACAGACTAGTTCCAAATTGGGAAAGGAGTACGTCAAGGCTGTATATTGTCACCCTGCTTATTTAACTTATTTGCAGAGTACATTATGCGAAATGCTGGGCTGGCTGGGAGAAATATCAATAACCTCAGATATGCAGATGACACCACCCTTATGGCAGAAAGTGAAGAAGAACTTCACTTTCTTGATGACCTCTTGATGAAAGTGAAAGAGAAGAGTGAAAAAGCTGGCTTAAAACTCAACATTCAGAAAACTAAGATCATGACATCTGGTCCCATCACTTCATGGCAAATAGATAAGGAAACAATGGAAATAGTGAGAGACTTTATTTTGGGGGGCTCCAAAATCATTGCAGATGGTGACTGCGGCCATGAAATGAAAAGATGCTTGTTCTTTGGAAGAAAAGCTATGACCAACCTAGATAGCATATTAAAAATCAGAGACATCACTTTGCCAACAAATGTCCCTCTAGTCAAAGCTGTGGTTTTTCTAGTAGTCATGTATGGATGTGAGAGTTGGACTATAAAGAAAGCTGAGCAGCAAAGAATTGATCCTTTTGAACTGTGGTGTTGGAGAAGACCTGAGAGTCCTTGGATTGCAAGGAGATCCAGCCAGTCAGTCCTAAAGGAAATCAGCCCTGAATATTCACCGGAAGGACTGATGCTGAGGCTCCAATACTTTGGCCACTTGATGCGAAGAACTGATTCATTGGAAAAGACTCTGATGCCGGGAAAGATTGAAAGCAGGAGAAAGGGAGGACAGAGGATGAGGTGGTTGGATGGTATCGCTGACTTGATGGACATGAGTTTGAGCAAGCCCTGGGAGTTGGTAACGGACAGGGAAGCCTGGCGTGCTGCAGTCCACGGGGTTGCAAAGAGTCGCGTGAAACTTCTTCATAGGTGGTAATGTATTTCATTTGGCAAGGTTAGTACAAACCCTGTTGTACAGTGGCTAGATTCAGTAATTCATTAAGGATTGTGAAATAGTGATAATCTATCAAATAGTTTATCTTTCTTTTTCAACTGAAACACTTCCATAAGAACATAAACTTCCTACCATGTAGGGTGTGGTTACCATGTGGTATGGCTTACATCGAAAGGGCAGAACAACTGATTCTTTTAACTAGCAGTTTTCAAAATAGCATCCTTCAGTGACAACCAAGTAGTTCTTTCTGGTGTACTTCAGCTGTTTCTGTTATAATCCCTGTTGATGCTTAACTTCCCTTCTTTGACCAGTTGGGGCCTCTTCATGTTGTCTTGTGAAGTTCCTCTCTGCTTTCTGATATGACAGGAGTTTTTTGGGCTCATCTAGGATACAGCTTGCCCCAAGCCTGGATCCACTGATTTCTCCAGGGGATGCTGGTTTCTTGCAGTTAGAAATTGTGTCTCAAGAGCATTTTCTGGCCCTCAGTATGCTTCTTGCTACCATGTTGGTCTCTCTATCTAGGCCTTTAAGTGGACCAGTTAGGAAATACATATAGTTGTAATGAATTCACACTGATATTTCCCCCTTGAATTTATGGCTACTGGTTTTTACTGAGCTATCTAAAATCTTTCCCTTTTTTCTAACACAGTAAGAGTCATGATTCTTAAGGACACTGTGGGTGGTGCATTTTAGATGTCATATAGTTAACTCAGTCGTTCCATCCAACTGTGTCCCAAGCTGTCTGAGGATACCGTCACTGCTGCTGGAACTGACAGCACATCTCATGGAAACCAGACAAGCTGTTTTACCCTCTCTTGAACAATTGTACTGATTCTAAACTGTGATAGAATGTACCAATTACATATCATACTTCGTACTTAGAGTTGGCATTTAGTCTTCTCCAAGTGTTTGTTTCATGCTTACCACTGACATCTGAAGTTCATTCTCTAGTAGAGTCTTTAAAGGAAAGTTTTTCACTTCCCCACTCTGCAGTTTTATTGAGATACAGTTGGCATTGATCCATGTTGTTACAAAATGATGGAATTTCCTTCTTTTTATGACTGAATAATATCCCATTGTACATGTATACCATGTTGTATTGATTCATTTGTCTCTTGATGGACCCTTAGGTTGTTCCCATGTCTTGGTTGTTGTAAATAATGCTGCAGAGAACACGAGGGTACAGAAGTCTTAAGATAGTGATTTCATTTTCTTCTGATAAGTACTCAGGAGTGGGATTGCTGGATCATACGGTAATTTCTGTTTTTAATTTTTTGAGAAGCTGTTACTGTTTTCCATAGTGGCAGTACTGTCTAGTAGATTCATAATCAAGAATTCCTGGGGTCAGAGTTTTGAGTTCTTGCATGTTAATAACAGTTGGTCTGCAGCCTTTTTACTTGAAAGTGAATCTGGCTGGATATAAAATCTTTAGCTTTTTTCTTCTTTCTTTGAAGTTCTTATATATGGCTTAAGGCATCGTTGTCAGCAAATCAGATGACAACTTGATTTTCTTTCTGCTGTGACTGTCCTTTTGCCTGGATTCACAAAGAATTTTTATCTTTGAAGTCTAGTAATTTGACTGTGTCAGTGTTGGTCATTCTGGGTTGTTTTGTTGGGTATACAGTGTCCCTTTAAAAATGTATTTTGAATATTGCAAATTTTAATTTAAAAATTGTACAACTGACCCTTGAACAGCGTGGATTGAACTGTACAG
Source organism: Madoqua kirkii (assembly GCA_006408675.1). Classification (NCBI taxonomy): domain Eukaryota; kingdom Metazoa; phylum Chordata; class Mammalia; order Artiodactyla; family Bovidae; genus Madoqua; species Madoqua kirkii. Next base: position 24,881 of record SJYC01087384.1, on the reverse strand, counting down.
GTTCACTTATCCCATATGCCATAGGGCTGCATGCCTCAGGGCTGCCTGACTCCAGATGTGGAGCTGCACACAGAGGGCTGACTAAACAGGGACCAGATCTTCGACTGCACTGGCTGAGGTGGGCTCTGAGCCCTGTAGGTGCAAGGGTCGATTGTATATATACATATATCATTTGTGGACTTTTATTATCTTATTTACTTGTTATTTTGGGGGGCTTTTTCTTATACTCTGTTGGTTTCTTTTCCTGTCTTCTATATTTGTAATTTTCAGTTTGGGCAGTTGTGAATAAAGCAGCTATATAGTTTTGGTTTTTTTCATATTTTCTTTCTTTATGACTTATGACATTTTTTGCTACATACTGACTCTTCTGTGCCTTCTAGGTTGGACTTCTGAAGTGAATTTTTTCATTTACTTCTCATGTTTACATCATTTCTGAGTTTTCTGACATATCTTTCCTGTATCTTACATAATTTTCTTAATGTCTTTTCATGTGCTTAAATAGTAGTTCTAGTCCCATCTGTGCTGTGGGCACGTGTCTTGGGCATGCTTCCGCTTGAGGGATGTTCTGCTCCTTTAGCCATAGTCCTGTCAGTGAAATCACTTTTCCTGAACTTGTGTCAAGGGAAGGTGGTTGCGAACGGCTTTTGGAGGTATGGCTCTAAAGCATCTTCTGTCATTTTTATGAAGTGCTAAAAATAATGCCTCACATTTACCACGATCTCCTGCTTCTGTACCTTTTGCCAGAACCACAATTTCTTTTGTGCCCATTGTCCTTAGGTTGGAGATCTTTATGACCAGACTTCAGTAGGGTTTGATACTTTTATTGCTAGCAGTTTCTCTACACTGTGGAGTTTGGTACTAAAAGGGAGCTTTGGCTGATTAGTTGTGAGTGTTCACAGGTTTCTCTGCTCTAGCCCCTAAGAGCTTTACCATGAGCTCGTGAGTTACCATCAGTTGCCTGCAAATGGAGGTGTGTAAACCCTGTGCAGTGTGAACTGCTGTTCTCGGTTTGGCCCACTTTGCCCTCCAGTGCCTGCTTGGTCGCTGTTCTATCCTCCTGTTCTCAGTGCTGTGCCATGTCCCTCTGCCTCCTCCTGCACAGGTGTCAGTACCAACTGCAGCTGCAGCTTTTGGAGGCTTGTCCTCAGCTACTGGACTTTGGGATTCATGAGAATTCTTGTCACTTGTTTATATTTTCCAAGGGTTGGGTGTCAACTTGTTTTTTGCTAACGCTTCTTGTGACTTTGTTGAGGAGATTGGGAGACATTAAAACCATGTTACTTCTTGCCATCTTTCCAGCTCACAGCATCGAGTCATTTTTCTAAAAAGAAAAATAATTGCTAAAGGCACTGAGTATTTTCTAAAGTCCTAAAGCAGAGCTGAAAGCAATAAACATTCCTCTAGCAGAGGCAGATTCAAGGAGCATTTTTCATTTTTGTATATGACACTAGAACGTAGAGAATCTAGAGCAATATCATCTTCAAAATATCATTAAAATATTACATTTGTGTTGAAATTTGAAAAGAAATTTTATGAGTAGACGTTTCAGATCCTCAAAGTTAATTGAACAAATAGGGGCTAATAACAACTTCTATAACAAAGTAGGACTTTTTTGTGTTGCAAATGTTTCTTCTGTGTAATCTGATGATGTCTAACTTCAGGGTTCATGGCAGGAGCCTTTTGTTAGTTGTCAGTACACCTCCCTTGGAAAGAGTCCTGAGTCTTTTTAATACTACCTCTTTCTTTTTTTCTAATTACTAGTTTTCTATTCAGATAAGTAGAAAAGGTACTATAAATTACAGAGCCACTGTTGAGATTTATGGGCTTGCCTGATAGCTCAGCTGGTAAAGAATTTGCCTGCAATACAGGAGACCCTGGTTCGATTCCTGGGTTGGAAAGATTCGCTGGAGAAGGGATAGGCTACCCACTCCACTATTCTTGGGCCTCCCTTGTGGCTCAGCTGGTAAAGAATCTACTTGCAACACGGGAGACCTGGGTTCAGTCTCTGGGCTGGGAGGATCCCCTGGAGAAAGGAAGGGCTACCCACTCCAGTAATCTGGCCTGGAGAATTCCATGTACTGTATAGACCATGGGATCGCAAAAAGTCAGGCACAACTGAGTGACTTTTACTTTCACTTTTCATTGTATTGAATATTTCAACTATTTAAAAAATATCACTAAGAGAAACTTCTTTGAAAATTTCTGTTATTTGCGGATGGAAGTTTTTGTGTTTCTTTGTTTTAATTAAAAAATTATTTATTTTTCTTGGCTGCACTGAATCTTTGCTCCTTCGAGGGCTTTTCAGTAGCTGTGGAGAGCAGAGGCTACTCTCCGTGGCACCTGGCCTTCTTGCTGCAGTGTCTTCTCTTGTCGTAAAACATGGACTCTGGAGCTTACAGGCTTCAGTACCTGTGGTTCCTGGGCTCTGTAGCACAGGCTCAGTAGTTGTGGCACACAGGCTTAGTTGTTTGATGGCATGTGGGATCTTCCTGGATGAGGAATTGAACCCATTTCTCTTGCATTAGCAGGTAGATTCTTTACCACTGAACCACCAGGGAGTCCTGGGGATGGAAAGTATTTTTATAGAATGAATCAAATCTGAAATCAAAATACATGTATAGGGTGAAGTTTGCTTGTTTAATAGTTAACTTGTGCCTCTGATTTAAAAGCTCATGTTTATAAATATGATTTAATAATGGTATAAACTTCCATACATGTTCTTAGTTGAAAAGTAAATAAACACAAATAAATTTTGGCCTCTCCAAAAAAACTTTATGTTTTTAGAAGATGAAAGATGTTTTGTGATGTTTAATCATAAGATGAAAACAAATGAGTTGTTTATCTAAAAAAGAATTACATGAGTCAGTTTAGATGAACATAAGCGTAGGCAAGAGTAGCTATAATACTAAATTATAAGTAGTACGTATGAATTCATCAGTTTTATGAAATTTGGCTAGGTGTCATGAAATTAAAGCTCTGAAATATTTGATTGCAGCACTTATATAAAATAATTGCTTATAAAATATTTTTATGTTTGTACTACGTCATGTTTTTAGCCCTTGTTTTTACAGTTTTTAAATATATGAGCAAAGAGATAAAGAAGCATATGACACCAAAACCAGTAACAGAAATGAAATTTAAACTTTGAATCCCTCAGATTTCCAATATGATTCATAATCATTGCCTTGTTATTTTTTAAAGTGTCTCCTATATTTTAATATCGAATAAAAATAAGTTACATGTCATTTTTTCCTCTTTAATCCAAATTATTCTTATCTCATTTGATGATTATAATACAACATTAGACTTTCATAAGTATTCTAAGTAATAGTTATAAGATAAAGACATATTTTTGAAAGAAGCATGGGTTTTATTATAGTCTCTGCCAGTATTATTGGCTAACATTATTGGTATCATTGAGAGAGATCAAATTATTTTTTGTTGTCTTGGAAAAGCAGTTGAAATCTTGTTTCCTTTCTGTCTTGAGCAACTTTGATTTTGTGTTTCTAGAGGTGACCAAATTTGTGACTAGAATGCTTATTAGACTGACATTGGATTGGCTGACTTAGTCCCATTCAAGTTAATGTTTCAGATTAGGACATCAATTAATTAACATGTATTGCTTACTTTAGGGTCAAACCTCAATTAGAAAATGTGACCTCTGACCTCTTGTGACATGTTTGGCATTGAAATTTGAGTTTTCCTGGAGTTCTTGTCACTACAGACAGACATAAATCCAGACTGTAAGTCTTCTTCATGTGTAGGTTGCCTTTGAAGTTGCAACTAGGTACGAAGATCATGGCATTCGGTCCCATCACTTCATGGGAAATAGATGTGGAAACAGTGTCAGACTTTATTTTTTTGGGCTCCAGAATCACTGCAGATGGTGACTGCAGCCATGAAATTAAAAGACACTTACTCCTTGGAAGAAGAGTTATGACCAACCTAGATAGCATATTCAAAAGCAGAGACATTACTTTGCCGACTGAGGTCCGTCTAGTAAAGGCTATGGTTTTTCCAGTGGTCTTGTTTGGGTATGAGAGTGGGACTGTGAAGAAGGTTGAGTGCCGAAGAATTGATGCTTTTGAACTGTGGTGTTGGAGAAGACTCTTGAGAGTCCCTTGGACTGCAAGGAGATCCAGCCAGTCCATTCTGAAGGAGATCAACCCTGGGATTTCTTTGGAAGGAAGCTAAAGCTGAAACTTCAGTACTTTGGCCCCCTCATGCGAAGAGTTGATTCACTGGAAAAGACTCTGATGCTGGGAGGGATTGGGGGCGGGAGGAGAAGGGGACGACCAAGGATGAGATGGCTGATGGCATCACGTACTCGATGGACGTGAGTCTGAGTGAACTCTGAGAGATGGTGATGAACAAGGATGCCTGGCGTGCTTTGATTCATGGGTTCGCAAAGAGTCGGACACGACTGAGTGACTGAACTGAACCCATTAATTATTTATTTGCTATAGTTCAGTTTTATGAAACCCATGATTTCTAGAAACTATTTGTCTATCCCTATTTTTCTATTCCCTCAGTAGATTTATTGTAGGATAGGAAAGTGGCCATTGCTGAAGTTACGGTAAATTTTAAAAAACTTAACAGTTAATGTTATCTTGTATATATACTCCCAAGAATTCTTCATTCTCCTAACTACATTCTCATTTCAATCTGTGTTGATTTACTCTTTCTTACTTACCTTACAGAAGAGTTACTGGTTCTGAAGAGCCATAATCACAGTCCCAGAGTGAGTTTTGTCCAGCATGCCACATTCCTGGGGCACTCACTTTGGCTGGGATTGTTGTCCACTTGCTTTTATATGTTTCATGTTTCTCTGTGGTTCTATGATGGAATCATACAGACCAGGCACAGAAAAGTACCATTAAAGAGTAAAAGAATATGGGGAGGGAGGTGGGGGGGAGTGGGATGAGGAGGCACATGTATACTTGTGGCTGATTCATGTAAATGTATGGCAAAACCACCTCAATATTATAAAGTAATTAGCCTCCAATTAAAAAATAATAAAAGAATGGTACCAAATAATGGAAAAGGTATCCTAGACAGAATGCACGTCTGCTCCATGTGAGTGGCATGCTTAATTAGTAGTATGACAGACCTTTCCTGGGAGAGATTGAATACAAAAGGAGAAGGGGATGGCAGAGGATGATATGGTTAGATAGCATCATTGACTCAGTGAACATGAATTCTGAGCAAACTCCAAGAGATAGTTAAGGGCAGAGGAGCCTGGCCTGTTGTAGTCCATGGGGTCAAAAAGGAGTTGGACATGACTTAGGGACTGAACAACAATGACAGGCCTTAATTGAAGGGAGAGGAGGTAGTGCTGCATCACTGAGAGAGAATCAGGAAGGCCTTTGGAGGATATGGGATTAATGGAGCCTTGCGAGTTGAGTGGGACTTGGTGAGGCAGAGAGCGCAGTCGAAACAGAGGACTGTAGAGTCTTAGGGAATGAAAAGTCCAAAAGGCCAAACTAGGAAGACCTCTAATGCCAGCATTGAGATTTTTATCCTGTGGCTAGAGGGGATGAGAAATGTGTTTGGAGTACTCTAGACTGGGTAGATTGAATGGTCTGTAAAATGTCTGTCTGCTTTACCTGGCCTGGTTTTTAACCTGTGTAATTTCCTGCCTGTGCAGTGGCAGCTGGTTCCTAATTGGGTTTCTGGCCTCCTCCTGGTCTTGCTGGTCTATTTCTTCTTTCCATCACTGGTGTCAGAGATGTTTTTCAAAAACACCATCCTATCAAATGTTCCACAATTGAAAGTCTTCTGTTGCCCATGCTTTCCCAGTTCTTGTGCAGGCTATCAGTATCTGACCGTCCTCATCTGCATCATCGTTAGATCGGCCTGTATTCCTGGGCTCGAGGATCTGTTATGTTCTGTGCTCTGCCAGATTAGACTTCTGGTTCAAGGTGGTAGAGTAGAAGGATGTGCACTCATCTCCTCCTGCGAGAGCACCAAAATCACAACTAGCTATTGAACAGCTGTCAACAGGAGGACACTGGAACCTGGATGCTTCCCAGCCTGGGCACCTGACAAAGGGACTGGGAATCCACAGGGAGTCTGACCTTAAAGCCCAGCAGGATGTGATTACAAGACTTCCACAGGACTAGGGGTAACAGAGACTCCAGATTTGGAGGGCACAAAAAAGACCTGTGTGTACCAAGACTCATGAGGAAAGGAGCAGTGAGTCTACAGGAAACTGAACCAAAACTGCTAGTGTTGGAGGGTCTCCTGTGGAGGTGTGGGTCTGCAGGGGCTGACTGCAGGACTGGGGAACTGGCAGCAGCTGTTTGGGAAGGTCCCCTTTGGCATAAACACTCCTAACTTGACCATGCAGCCTGTAGGGCTGGGTTGCCTCAGACCAAAAAACTACCCAGAAGGGAGTGCAGTACCACCTATCAGCAGATAATTGGATTAAAGCTTTACTGAGCAAAGCCCTGCCTACCAGTTTAGTTCAGTTCAATCACTCAGTTGTATCCGACTCTTTGTGACCCCGTGGACTGCAGCACACCAGGCTTCCCTGTCAATCACAAACTCCTGGAGCTTACTCAAACTCATGTCCATTGAGTTGGTGATGCCATCCAACCATCTCATCCTCTGTCGTCCCCTTCTCCTTCCACCTTCAATCTTTTCCTGCATCATGGTCTTTCCCAAAGAATCAGTTCTTCCCATCAGGTGATAAAGTATTGCAGTTTCAGCATCAGTCCTTCCAATGAATATTCAGGGATGATTTCCTTTAGGATTGACTGGTTGGATCACCTTGCAGTCCAAGGGACTCTCAAGAGTCTTCTCCAACACCATAGTTCAAAAGCATCAGTTCTTCAGCACTCAGCTTTCTTTATAGCCCACCAGAGCAAGACTCATTTTTTCCTGTCACCTGGGATTTTTTCCCATCACCCATTTTTTCCCATCAAGAAGCTTATACAAGCCTCTTAGCCTCTTCCATAAGTGGACAGACAGAAGAAGCAAGAACCACAATCCCACAGCAACTAAAACAAAACCAAATTACAGAAAGTTAATCATTGTGAAAGAGCAGACAGTTAGGTCCCAGATGAAGGGACAAAATAAAACCCCAGAAAAACAACTAAATGAAATGGAGATAGGCAACCTTCCAGAAAAAGAATTCAGAAAAATGATAGTGAAGATGATCTAGGATCTCTGGAAAAGAATGGAGGCAAAGATTGAGAAGATGCAAGAAATGTTTACCAAAGACCTATAAGAACTAAAGAACAAACAAGCAGATGAATAATATACTGGAATGAATTCATAACAGGATAACTGAGGTAGAATGGATAAATGACCTGAGGCCAGAATGGTGGAAATCACTGCTGCAGGACAGAATATATAAAAAAGAATGAAAAGAGATGAAGACAGCCTCAGAGACCTCTGAGACAGCATTAAACACAGGAACATTTGCATTATAGGGGTCCCAGAAGGAGGAGAGAGAGAAAAGACCTGAAAAAATATTTGAAGAGATAATAGCTGAAATCTTCCCTAACATGGGAAGGAAGTAATCAGCCAAGTCCAGGAAGCAGAGTACCAGAAAGAACAAAGCCAAGGGGGAACACACTGAGACACATGGAAATCAAACTGACAAAAATTAAAGACAGAGATAAAATAGTAAAAGCAACAAAGGAAAAATGACAACATACTGAAAGAACTCCCATCAGGCTATCAGGTGATTTCTCAACAGAAACTCTACAAGCCAGAAGGAAATGGCATGACGTATTTCAAGTGATGAAAGGGAAAAACCTACAACCAAGTCTTGCTCTACCCAGCAAGACTCTCCTTCAGATTTGAAGATCAAAAACTTTCCAGACAAGCAGAAGTTAAAAAAATTCGGCAGCACCAAAACAGATTTTCAGCAAATGCTAAAGGAATTTCTCTAGGCAGAAAACAAGATAAGGAAAAACCCTACCTATAGAAAATAAACCCAAAACAATTAAGAAAATGGTAATAGTATCATACATATCAATAATTACCTTAAATGGATTAAATGCACCAACCAAAAGACAAAGACTGGCTGAACAGATGAAAACACGTGCACATATGCAGTTCCACTGACCACATCAGTCTCCTTGACCCCATGCATTATACATAATTATTTTACATTGTTAGGTTAATCATGTTCCCATTATGGCTTGCAATTATAAATTATCTTTTATTTTTGTCTATTCATTGTGAAAATTGATAAACGTTTTTTACTGTTGTGATTATGTAACTATTATTCATTTAATACTGTAGTATTATGATTTGCCAGCAAAAAAATTATAGAAATCTGTATCACCGAAACTACCATTTAATAGAAAAACCTATAATCACTTTTAAAAATCCAGATGCGTATCAATATTATCTTGGAATTTTGTGAAAAATACAAATGCCCAGGTACTGCTTTTATTTTTGCCAGAGCTCCAGATATGTCTTATGAGCAGCCATACTTAAAAACAGCTGGACTGTTTGAAGATCTTTTACTTTTATCCAGTTTGTTTCAGTTTTTCTATTTAATATTCAGTGCTTCCATTTCATTTAGTTGATGTTTTCCAATTTCTCCATCTCTTTTTTTTATGTTCTTTCCTAAGCCTTTATCATTATAGTAGAAGAGCTTTTGTATACATATGTATAAATAATATGTATAATAGATATATTTTAGAAAATGTATGAATTTTTGCCTAACTAAAAATGTATGACATTTTGATTCCACTACTGGGTATTGTTTTTGCTTTGGCTCCATTCTTTCATTCTTTCTGAAGTTATTATTTCTCCACTGATCTCCAATAGCATATTGGGCACTTACCAACCTGGGGAGTTCCTCTTTCAGTATCCTATCATTTTGCCTTTTCATACTGTTCATGGGGTTCTCAAGGCAAGAATACTGAAGTGGTTTGCCATTCCCTTCTCCAGGGAACCACATTCTGCCAGAATAGCATATTCTAGATAGATATGCTGGATAGCATATTAAACCTAGATAGCATATTAAAAAGCAGAGACATTACTTCACCAACAAAGGTCCATCTAGTCAGGGCTATGGTTTTTCCATTGGTCATGTATGGATGTGAGAGTTGGACTGTGAAGGAGGCTGAGCGCCAGAATTGATGCTTTTGAACTGTGGTGTTGGAGAAGACTCTTGAGAGTCCCTTGGACTGCAAGGAGATCCAACCAGTCCATCCTAAAGGAGATCAGTCCTGGGTGTTCAATGGAAGAACTGATGCTGAAGCTGAAACTCCAATACTTTGGCCACCTCATGGAAGAGTTGACTCATTGGAAAAGACCCTGATGCTGGGAGGAATTGGGGGCGGGAGGAGAAGGGGACAACAGAGGATGAGATGGCTGGATGGCATCACTAACTCAATGGACATGAGTTTGAGTAAACTCCGGGAGTTGGTGATGGACAGGGAGGCCTGGCATGCGGCGATTCATGGGGTTACAAAAAGTCAGACACGACTGAGCAACTGAACTGAACTGAATCTAAATTACAGCAATGGTTTTCATGTATCTTTGCCAACTGACTTTAAAATCATTATGGATAAGTAAAGTACAGAAGAGCTAAGATGACTTTGGAAAGAACAAAAGGAACCTGCCCAAAACTGGCAAGCTCATGCAGGAGAAAGGAGTGGTCGTACATTTGGAGGGGTGGTAAATGGTGGCTACTTTTTTAATATAGTCTTCAGCCAGTAGATACATGACCAAAATCAAAAGGGAGTACTTTTGAAAAAGAAAGTACTCCTCACAACCCCTTTTGGGTGAACCCCTGTTCTAAGAAGTAACCTCTTGACAGTTCCTGGAATATACCCCTAAAACTCTTATACAGAGATAATCATATAATGTTTTTGAGAAATTGTACCTATACCATGATTTCTTTTCAAAGATCCATTCTCTCAGCAACTTTTAAATATGCAGTATAGTATCGTTAACCATAGTCACCATGATATCCACTATATCTCCGTGAGTTAATTATGTAATAACTGAAAGTTTGTACCTTTTGACCATTGTCATGCATCTTGCCCACTCCCTCCCCACCCTCCATGGCTGGCAATCATCAGTCTGTTCTCTGTATCTGAGTGTTTTTTTGGTTTGTTTCATGTATCAGTGAGATCATATGGTATTTGTCTTTCCCTGTCTGACTTATTTCATGTAGCATAATGCCTTCAAGATCCATCTATGTTGTCACAAAAGGCAAGGGTTTTTTTTATGGCTGTGTAATATTCTACTATATATATCTGTATCTCGCATTTTCTTTATTCATCTGTCCATGAGCAGTTAGGTTGTTTTCATATCTTGTCTATTGTAAATATCTGGGCTGTTGTACATACTGCTTCAGGGAACATGGAGGTGCAGATATGTTTTCATTTTCTTCAGATAAATACTCAGAATAGATCATATGGTAGTTCTATTTTAAATTTTTGGGGAACCTCCATGTTCTTTTCCATAGTGGCTAAACCAGTTTATATTCCTACTAACACTGTACAAATGTTCCTTTTTCTCTACATCCTTACTAATACTTGTTATCTCTTGTCTTTTTGCTGATGGCCACTCTGACATGTGTGAAGTGACATTTCATTGTGAATTTTGGTTTGCATCTCCCTGATGATGAGTGAGGTCGAGCATCTTTTCATGTGTCTGTTGACTGTGTGTATGTCTTCTTTGAAGAGTGTCTATTCAGGTCCTCTGCCGGGCTTCTGGTTGGGTTGATTATTTCTGTTGGTGTTTTTATATATTAGAAGATATTTGTGCCTCCACTGCGTCATTTGCCACCCTTAGCTGGTAGGCGGCAGAGCTAACACATCCGTCTGTGGACCACTCCACTTTGTCTCCTCCTGCCCTCGTTTATTACGGCAGTGGGGCTGTTGCTCCCATGTCGCTTCCTTTTCATCTCTCAGTTAACTGCATTGGCAGAGAAAATAGAAAGTAACTCTTTACAGTTATCTAACGCCTAAACAAAAAACAGTTCTCTTCCACAAGCTGTAGACACAGAGGCTCTGCATTCCCTCTGCCACGATTTACTCCTTGCTTGAAATTCATCTCCTGAACTTTGAAGGCTCTTCAGTGATGAGACCTTGCTTTTTGTGTGTGTGTGTTATGTGGTTGCGCTGAGCATCCCTGGGCCTTCCGGAAGTCCTGAGTTTGTGCCTTTTGAAAATCATTTGTTTTGACTACTCTGATATATACTTAAATGACAGGGTAACTGGATACAGAATCCTTCTGTTGTACTCTAATTCCTGTATACCCTGGGGCACTCAGCCCTGTCTTGCAGCACAGGATGTTTTTCTGGAGAGACTGAGGCCAGTCTGATTTGTCTCCCAGCATGTTTTTGTGTCTAGATATCCTAGTTTACCAGTAGAGGGTATTGGGGTTTGATTGGAGAGGAATGGAAAATGGCACAAATTCAGTTGTGCTGTAATGTTTTATTTCCTTGAAAAATAAAATGATATGAAACAAATATGCCATAATGTTAACCTGAGTTTAGTACTAACCTGAGTTTAGTACAATTGCTGAGTGCAAGAGAATCTATAAACATCATTCTCTGTGGTGCAGGGTGTGTTTGGAACAAAATTTTTTAATAAATATGCCATGTAACTATAAATCAGGAAGAGCTTGTATGCTTTAGTGATTCAGATCAAAATATAGTTAATTGAAGATCACATTTTTACCTTATTGATCATAGCATGCATTCTTGTTTTCTTTATATGTTGACAGTGAGCTGTGCACTTTCTGTACTTTCTTTGGTGTCATTTCCTAAGTTTTGAGTAAAGTATTTTCTATTCCAGCATCCTGAAGATGGTAAAATTCTAGATTGAGAGTCTGCAGAGTGGAGGTCAGTGGCAGTTGGCACAGAGGCTAGAACTAAATGGGATATTTGACTGTAAAATCTGTTAAAAGATTTATTTATGCTGGTTTGGGAGTATTTTGAATAAATGTTCCTCTAAATAGGTAAAATAGATTTAAGGTTTAAAAGATAATTGGAAGAGTTCAGGACTGACTGACATCTTTCTTTTCTTTCTGTAGGGCTCTCATAAGTATGTCACAATAAAGGAAAATATTTTCTTATTTTTATTCATTTTCATTTTTCAGTACTAAGAGATTTAAACTTTGTTGTCCTCTGTATTCAGGTACATGTCTCGAGTCCACGGCATGCATCCAAAGGAGACCACTCGTCAGTTGAGCTTGGCTGTGAAAGATGGTCTCATTGTGGAGACGCTGACAGTGGGCTGCAAAGGCTCCAAAGCTGGTATCGAACAGGAAGGATATTGGTTACCAGGCGACGAAATTGTAAGTGTTTTATTTTATAAATCTGGAATGTTATCTATGTATACCCCCCAGAGATTTGCTTTCAGAAGTTTGGTAATATTTCACAGGAAGGACTGGCATTGGTAGGATGGCTCTTTTCCTTCCTGATTGTTTGGGAGAAAACTTACCTGTGCAGGGAGTCTGCTTCTCCTGTCTGGGTTGCCTTGAATCTGAAAAATAAAAGAAAGCCCTTTGAATGTACACACAATTAATGGTATTCCTGAGCATTTTCTTCAGTAAATATTAGTAAAAAGAAAAAAAAGTTTCAGTGAGGATAATGTTGATGCCGTCCAAACAGACTGAAAGGGATGTATACTTCTCTACTCGGGGTCACATACAGAAGTACCTTTTTTAAATGTAAAGATTGGTTTCATGTGTAATATGTCTGTCTGTCTTCCTTATTTGCTTTTAATTTTTCTAATACTTTAATGAAAAGTCTATTTTTGGAACAGAAAGATTTAAAATAGGATAAACATTAATTGTTTAGTTCTAAAATGAATAGGTTTGATAATGAGGTATATTGAGAGTGCTTTATATGAATTCTCTAAAACCTAGAATTATAAAAGTGACACAGTATCTTAAAATTAGTTCTTTTCTCCAGAACATCGTCTTCCCCTTCATGACTCTAGGCAATTGAGCCAACACAGACACTCGCTTGTCAAGTCTGAGAGCAATAAAATAACAGTACAGTTTTCCGTGGAAGACTATTAGCTTTAACACTGTTTTTGTCAATTTAATAAGTGCTTTTAAAGTTTCAGGAAAGAAAATTCACGTTTTTCACAAACAGTAACATGGAATAAAAAATGTTTAATTTCACTGGTATCATTTGATTTGTGCACTAGAAATATTCTTGAAAACTTAAGTGAAATAGTTTATATTAGAATAATTCTTCAGTTGCCATCCTTGGTGGTTTAGTTTCTAACTTGTGTCCGAGTCTTGTGACCCCATGGACTATAGTCCACCAGGCTCCTCTGACCATGGGTGGAATTTCCCAGGCAAATACACTGGAGTGGGTTGCTATTTTCCTTCTCCAAGGGATCTTCCCGACCCAGGGATTGAATCTATGTCTCCTGCATTGCAGGCAGTCTCTTTACCAACTGAATCACCAGGGAAGCGCTTTACAGAAAATTAAAGTTTTTGCCAATAAAGAAACTCTGGGTTGCCAAGCTATAATAATGATAATAATGTCAAGTGATATAAATCTTATCTATAGCAGACATTTAAAGGAGGGCCACTGATAATTGATAGCTTATATATTCAAAATGATCCAGATAATATAAAATTTTTAATCCACAACCACTTAGAAACATAAAGATTGACTATAGAAGGCTATATGGATAATTCCTGAGATGTCTATAGCAGCTGGCTAGTAGTAAAAGCAACTTAATTCATAAGATTTTGGTCTGTGGATCATATGTCCAATTTTTTCATAAAAGTGATTTATTTCTCCTGTTTAGATTTGTGCTTTTCCATGTGCTTTTTTCCCCTCTTCAAGTTGAAGTTTTTTGTTCAGTGTAATTCAGCAAGTAGTTAATGAGTTACATATGTCCAACCACATTAGGTTCTGTATTCTAGTTTTATGTGCACATATCCTCACTGCATATGTTTCTATTGCATCTCCCTTTTCTTTTTTCTAGATGAAATCTCACATGTAAGTCAAACAACGTATACAGATTTTGTTAATTCTGGTTGGTTCTTATTCACAGGCATTTTTATACCAAGTATACATGTATGATTTAAGTACAACTGAGTATAAACATTGTACCTAGTTTATGAAATAGTGAAATAAAAAGAAGTTAAGGTTTCAGTCCTGTCTCAGATATTGTTTCTAGTTGTGTGAGGGAGTTTCTAACTTCTGATAATCATTCCTCAGCTGTAATATGAGCACATTAATATTGCTTCCATTTGGTTGTTTTGAGGATTAATGAGATTATCTATAGATAGCATTTAACTATGCAAATAGAAAGTTTTTGACCAGTGAATAAATATGTTTAAAATAAGAAATGCCTTTTGTGTAGCAAAAGCACACACATTTCTTACTAAATAGCAAGCAAAAATTCTCATCATGATTTTTTTTACTTTTAACCTGTAACTCCAAACACAAGTTTTGTAATGCGATTTTCCTTTAGGATGCTGGGTCCGTATTTAAGGTGTAGCTGTAAAATGATGAGGCTGATTATATCTGTATCTCATGGTTGTGGCTGGTGGGCCACCTGCTACCCAGGGCTGTTTGTGTGTTGCAGTTTTCATGCCCTGAGAATACTCTGGAGGACACACAACTGACCTGGGTCACCCTGGGCACAGCACAGGCATCTTGCAGTGGCCAGTTCTGTGTGTGAGTAGGGACTGTGGCCTGTGCACGCAGGCTGCTATGCACGGGGGCCAGTGTGAACTGCACAGCTTAGGAATTGCCACCTTCTCCTCAGATATCCTTGCATGTTTATTTAGCAGTTCTCTAGCACATGGCAGTGACGTGTCTTGTTCTGACAAAATCAGTCTTAGGGAAGGTCAACTTTCTAATCAGCACAAAGGTTTTCTGTGGTCTTTGACAGCCCTGCATGCTGGCATTTGAGTCTGGGGCTCTTCTTTATAGTTTCTGCACTTTTTATATGAGATGATAGCTCTGAAAGCTTGAGGTTTTAGACTGGAGGGTGTGCATTATTATTTATCTCACTGACTTTCTACTAATTATTAACAGAAGATAAAATCAAATATATATATGGCCTATAAAAGTCAAGTAGATTATATATGTAAGGAAAGGGATAGGATTTTTCTACTATTCATTTTTAAACCTTTATTCAGAGTTACAAAGACTCTTTACTCAGGGAGTTTTGTCATTTGAGAAATGTAGTGAAGCTCCTCTTCTCTTCATTCTGTAACCTCTAAAAATAGCAGCTGTAGCTCAGAGGTAGACAAGTTGGTTCCTCTTGATAAGTCCTACAAGTTGTATCCCTGGGGATACTGTGCATTAGTGAAGAGGCTGGACTGTTTTCATGTCCGTGGCTCTGTTGAGAGAGAGAAGGTAGGCAGAAGTGTTGTTTCTTGGGCCACTAAACCATTGCTGAGCAGTCTGCCGTGTCATATTTTTGTTCTGCCTTGCTACCTTTTTTCCAATGTTTATTTTTTAAAAACTTGATACAATTGAAAGATATGCATATCTTAAATGCTATTGTTTTATTAAATCCAGCTATCATGTAATAAAAGCCTAACTAAAAAGACTATTTCAGGAATCAATTATGTATAATTTATTAGAGAGGAAGCTTGTATAAGTCAAAGATGGTAACCTCCATTGTACTGAGATTCTTTCTGCTAGGAATAGATTGATTTCTAGACAGTTTGAGATTCTAATAACCACCATTTTGTATCTCTTTTTGAAGTGAGAATTTGTTTGGAGAAACTGTGATGAAATTCAGTAGCACATAAGCATCCATCTTCATGGTGACATTTTAAAATG
This sequence comes from Madoqua kirkii, assembly GCA_006408675.1. Classification (NCBI taxonomy): domain Eukaryota; kingdom Metazoa; phylum Chordata; class Mammalia; order Artiodactyla; family Bovidae; genus Madoqua; species Madoqua kirkii. Next base: position 9,130 of record SJYC01087384.1, on the reverse strand, counting down.
TCCATTTGAGATAGCAGAATGAAGAGCATAATTATCAAAAATGAAGCCTCTCTCAATTTTAAATGGTTCGTTTACATATTAGTCAGTAAACAGTGGAAGTGTATGTACCAGCCAGTTCTTAACATGGCAGGCTTGCTGAGCCTGGGCAACACTCTCGTAAGTTTTCTGTGGCCATCTTTAATTTTCAGATATCTGTTATTACTGTTCACTTAGATGATCCAAATACCTCTTTTAGAGATCATTTTTAAAGCTTTTGAAATTATACTGGTAAAAGGCCAGTAGATCTGGGTACATACTGAAACTGTAGTGTTTGTTTCATTTCAAGGCTTGTTTTATTTTATTTTTTTAAAGGGAAACTATGTTTGCCTACATTGCTTCATCATCTGCTTGCTCTAAACTAAAGTACATGGATGGCTACATTCAGTCCGTATTCCATCATGATATTTCATGTCCTCTATTTTAACAGCTTGAGAAATATATTTCTTGGGCAGAAAATTTTATCATTGCTCAGCTAAGCTGAGTTTGGTATTTAGTAGCTCCCTTTGTTGGAGAAGGCAATGGCAAGCCACTCCAGTACTCTTGCCTAGAAAATCCCGTGGACGGAGGAGCCTGGTAGGCTGCAGTCCATGGGGTCGCTAAGGGTTGGACACGACTGAGCGACTTCACTTTCACTTTGCACTTTCATGCATTGGAGAAGGAAATGGCACCCCACTCCAGTGTTCTTGCCTGGAGAACCCCAGGGACAACGGAGCCTGGTGGACTGCCGTCTATGGGATTGCACAGAGTCAGACATGACTGAATCGACTTAGCGGCAGCTCCCTTTGTCATAAATGCAACTTAATTTCTTAATTCACTAAAGATAGGAAAATCTTATAAAAGTATTTAATTTAACATAGACATACCTCATTTTATTGTACTTTGGCTTGTGCTTTTTTACAAATGGAAGGTTTGTGGCAACTCTGTTGTCGAATGGTGGTTAGCGTTTTTAGCAGTATTTTTAAATTAATGTTTGTACCTTTTTTAGACATACTGTTATTGCACCTTAATAGATTATAGTATAGTGTAAACACAACTTTTATATGCAATGAGAAACCAGAACAATTTATGTGGCTTTCTTGCAATAATCTCTTTATTGCAGTGGTCTGAAACAACCCATAGTATCTCTGAGGTGTTCCTGTAGAAGTGTAGCAGGGCAGGTGACCTTGAGTTATGGATCCTGTGCAGATAAAACATATCAAATATGTGCTTTGATATTGAAGCTGTTGATATTATTTATTTGGTGACTCCCAGCTTGATTCATGGTCCCTGGCACAAAGCTATGACTCTCTCTTATTTGACAGACACTTTTTAATCTGACATTAAATATTTTGGTCACCAGTATAGAGGATAGCATAGAAGTGTGAAAAGGTGACATTTGCTACAAGACTGCTTGTCTCTTTACTCGCCTGCCAGATCTGGACTCAGGGTCTCCTTTCTTCTTGTGTGGGTCATGCCAGTCCAAAAACGTAATACCGGTTTAGGAGCTGCAGCTTACGTTTCAGTTAGTGTGCCTCCACCAGTTTTGCTGCCGATGACTGGAGAGCAGCTGCAGACATGAGCTCCATCTCGGCTGGTCAGCCCTGCTCAGCTTCAGCAGTTTTCACGTAACCTAGTTTGTTCTCTGACAAGCAGGACCTCTTGCTAGGTTTTACATAGGTCTTGAGTTAAGGTTGGTACCTTTTAAGAAGCATCATTAATGAAAATACAGATTTTGTGATTTCTTGAAAAGTGGACATATTGGGGATAAATGGATTTAGTTTTAATTTACAGAGGGACGAGATAGGTACTTTTTTCCCCATCTTCATCTCCTTTTCCTGATTCAAAAGAACCAATCTAAAAGACACTGAGGTTTATATACCTCTTGAAACTTGGCTGGCAGCTCACATCTTTTATGTAAGAGGTAGGATTGTAGGATTGGATTTATGTCTTATTCTTTAGAAATTACACAATTAAACAGCCATGGCAAGATGTACTCCCCTGCTTTGTTCCTGAAAAAACATTGAGAGGTCTGCAAATAGCCCATTTCATACATACAGCATAGAGAAGTAAGAATTTTTAAAAAAAATTTACATCTTTGTGTTTTCTTCTTATACTTAGTTATAAATTAATCAGTCATGTTTTAAAACTTTCTGTCCCTTGGTTCTGTTGATTTTTTAAATGTGAATTATATTTTATTATATTTGTTCTAATTATGTGCAGAAGTACAGATTTCTCCCAAAGGTCCATTACCTGCATCAGATATAATTTTTTATTTACTAAATAAATATTAAATAATAAGTGATGCATTGGTGATTATTAATTAAAAACCAGTTATACTGTGGTTCTGTGTGCAAAACAGACTGTTAGTACTTAGACGTTGTTCTTGCTTTGGTGATGAATTTCTGTTTTACTCAATAGAGTATTTTGGGTCATGCTGTCCTGTTATACTCTTTTCAGCTTGTGTGTGTGTATGTGAGAGTTCTTTTGTTTTCCTCTTTTTAAATTTTATTTCAGTAAGCAATGTTTTAATATTCTAATTTAAAAATAACATTTAAAATTATTGGAAATCTTAACCGTTAAAATCTTAACCTCTCAGTGATGAACTGAATTTATTATCAGAATTAAACTAAATCTAGAACTTGCATAGAATTAATTTTAGATTGTTTCTGTGTAAAACACCACATGAAAACACATATTTGATGATGTGAGGTTTATCTGCTTGCTGTGTAGAAACAGGGGGTTAGTGTAAAAGTCAAGCCTCTTGACTATGGTAGGGAGGCCCTCTCCAGGCACAGTTCTCTCACTCAGCTTTTTTGCTGCAGTGTTAACTTGGTCAGGTGCAGTGTTTCTTATCCCATCTTGCTTACAGAAACGTTGGGAGGATTACAGTCCTAATGCACTTAGGGTCCTGAAGACGAATTCACATGTGGGTCAATGCAAGTGTCACACCATTTAGTGACTTATCAATTTCCATTTTGTCCATTATAGCAAATAGATCATCTTAACACCAGCTAACAGTTACTAAGCATAGGAACTTGTTTGATCCTTGCAAAAGCCCCATAAGCTGAGATTTGTGCTAGTCTAGCTCCAGAGTCTTAACCAAATGCTGTAAGTGGTGACAGAGCCGTAGATCAGCAGGCTGCCTCTGGGTGGTCGAATGTTTTCTACTCATTTCTGAAGACAACCTGTATAAACTTCACACCTTGGTGAAGTACCGAGTTAACCACATTTACATTCATCACTTGACAGGGGTTTTTTTTTTTGCCTTTTCATATTGTTCATGGGGTTCTGAAGGCAAGAGTACTGAAGTAGTCTGCCATTCCCTTTTCTAGTGGACCACGTTGTGTCAGCCCCCGAGTAGCTGGGACATGCCCTTCAGCCACTCCACGCAGCAGGATGACACACCTGGGGCGCTGGTTGTCCCACTGCTGGTTCTCGTTGAGCGTGTAAACCTTCACTGGCTGTCAGATGTCAGGGAGATGGTGAAGGACAGGGGAACCCTGGTGTGCTGTAGTTCATGGGGTTGCAGAGTCGGACACAACTTAGCAGCTGAACAACAATAACAGCAGCTCCCAATTAAAAAAAAAACAAAAACAGTGTGAACCAGTTTGGGATCAATAAGACATACATTTGTGATTGTGCACAGATTTAAATGACACTGAATTTGTTAGTAAAATGTTTTTCTGTCATCTTTATAGGTTTCATGGAACATGGATTCCTATAGATTTTCTCTGTGTTCATTTTGTAGTGTTTGTGTTAGTGAAAAAGTTTACTCTTAAACTAGCAATGATTCTGAGTTTGCATGCTACTGTTGTTTCATTAATGGTTACTACAGTGATAGATTACCAGTTGATATCATCTGCCAAATACTATGTATAGCAACGAATAAACAGTTTGACTGTGTATCAAACCCCTTTAGCTCTGTATATTGCCTGATATTGAGCAAAGCTATAGGAGAGAGACCAAGATTATTTTGTTTTTATTTTGAAAGGCCTACAGCATGCAGCCTTTCTTCAGGACAGCAACCCCAGCCAAGGTGAACCGATTTTGCACTATATTATTTTACTTTAATTCTGCTTTTTTAAAAAATTCAATTTCTCTTTCTTTAGGCCAGCTTAGTTAATTCTTGCTAGAATTGTGTTCATTTAAACCATACGCTTTACATTGCTTCTAGTTTTGGATTTTGTGCTCATAGGTTTGCTTTTTTTTTTAAACTTTCTTGTATTGAAGTAGCATTTCACATATTATGTTGATCAAGCTGAATGTTGAATAGTTGCTGACTTCTGGTGAAATTCAGTGAAAATGCAAGCTTAGTTTTTTGGCATACACTATTGAATATTAGTCAAAATCACTACATAAATGAATTCTGTTTACTGCAAGACAAACCATATGCAACTCTTACCTATAATAAACATATCATTTATACCTCAGAAAAATGTTTCCTGGATTCACAGTGTAGACACTTTTGACCTTGACTTTGCATGTTCTGTATATTTAAACAGCTATTGCAGTGATTGAAAAGAGTAAACAATGCATTCATTCCCAGCTCATGCTCTCTTTTATATCAGAAACAAAGTTAGTTGATGCCATCATACAGACATTTATCTAAATGTTTCTCTACTTCATTTGAACTATAATTTCATTTTTATAATTTTTATAAAAAACTAGGTCTAGAGTTAAACACCCCATTGAAGAAAGATCCATTTTCATCCTTGTTTCATGGGTGGATGAGAGAAGGTAGGGTTAGGTGAAGGTAGGAGGTGACAGGAGGAGGCCAGAGGGGTCCACCAGCATTGTGTTCTCTGACTTCCTCTTCTAGTTAACCTAGTAATTGCCATGTTGAGAATCACAGGGAGATGAATTGATGTGTAAAGAAAAATCTCAAATGATGAAGAATGGCAGTTTCTTTTGTTAATGAGTATATATAAGCCACCAAAATCCTTTTAAGATGTCTCTGAACAGTTACAAGGAAAATATTCTGAAATATTTGGTTTTAAATTTGGAGAGTAAATTTTAAAAAGTCATCTTATCTCCATTGGAACCTAAATTATCAATGATTTTTAGTGCAAACATTGAAATAGCTAAAACACAGCTTCCTTATGAGCTGCGTGAAAGAGATACACCAAAGATTGTTACTTTAGTACAGCCACAGTATACTGTGGCACCGCTGTGTCAGACTTTGTTGGGGAGCTTTCTTGTACCATGCACAGATGAGGCTTTTATGTCAAATCAGTACGTTATGGTCTTTTAAACAGTCTGACTGAAATTATTCCTCCCTTACTGAGTGAGCAGAGTCTACACATCTGCAGCAAACACCTAAAAATGGTTGTGCTTTTTTCTTTATTACTTTGGTTGCTACAGATTGCCAATTTCTTACTAAAAAGCAAGCAAGAGAGTTGACATTTCTGCAGAACTTACTAGTGTATTTTAGCTGTGTCTCTGAATGTGGATCGGAAGGTGTGAAGTTTCAGAACATGAGCTGCTCATTTTCCATTTTGAAGGAGAGAGACATAGCCTTCTCCTGTGTTAGAGCAGCATGTATTTGAACCCTCGGTGCCAGAGTCAGTGCGGACTGAACAAGTGCTCTATCATAGCCATTTATTGCAGGAGTTATTGACCTAAGAGGGGATAAGAATGCTGTTCACTCTCAGAAGCAGAGTGTAGACAGTGATGTATAAAAAGAAAAATAGTAGCAGAGCCCAAGTTTAGAATTTCAAGATCCTCATTGGAAATGGCCTTGATAATACTAACTGTGGGTTTAACCCTTATTCATTCAACTACCACATCTGCAAGAGAAGGTTGAGAATTAATCCATCACTCTTAATGGGGGTGTTTTTGTATATGCTAAGAGTGATATTTATGAAGAATGAATTCCAAGTTAAGGGAAGTTACACTGGTCTCCTGTTTGTGTTAAATGGTACTGGCTATACAAAAAAAAAAAAGTGTAACAAAGAAAATGTTAAACACCTGTTATGGTCTTTTATTTCCAGGAATAGTCCCAGTAAGAAAATAAGCCAGCTTCCTTTTTTTTTTTTTTTTGGTGGTAATGTCCTTTGGAGAATGTGATTAAACCTTTAGTTTTCACATTTTCAATTTATTTTTCCAAATTCAACAGACCCTGAAAATTTGACAACCTATCAGAACATGGACATTCTGATTAATGATTATTTTCAATAAAGCATCCAATACCATGGATGAGAAGATAAGAATAGTGAGCATCACCATTTATTACTATTCTCTCCGTTTCCAAAGTATGCTAAGTACTTAGTGTATTTCTTTAAAGAAAATCAGGACAAAACAGAGGTTTGTTTATTTGAAATACTAAGTTATAGATGTTGCTTTGGGGTATTCCATTTACTGAAGAAATTATCCCATAGATTCTATAAAAACTGAAAGATAATGTTAGAAGTTGTATTGGCTTTGGGCTTACTTCATTTTGGACTGGTTTTGTTATCAGATCACCTTAAGATATTTCTGAATATAAATATGTTTAGGAGAGAATTGAAAATTGAAAGAAGCAAATTTCTAGGTATTTTTTTCCCTCTGCTTTAACACAGTAAATGTTTAAAATTGTTTATAATGCCTAACTTCTGATGGACTTTAGTTTCAATTTTGTTCTTAGTCATTGCGGATATTGACAAAATGTCATACGAAATTATTTTGTATTTTTTGTAGGACTGGGAAACAGAAAATCATGACTGGTATTGTTTTGAATGCCATTTGCCTGGAGAGGTGTTGATATGTGACCTGTGTTTTCGTGTGTATCATTCCAAGTGTTTGTCTGATGAGTACAGGCTTAGAGACAGCAGTAGTCACTGGCAGTGCCCAGTTTGCAGGGTGAGTACCTATGAGCTTTAATGTGCTGGTCAGAGGGTTGGAATTCATTGATAATAGCTGCACAAAGATATCCCAGGTGGTCTTGCCAGGTTAATGGATAAAGTACTGGAGGGTGGGGGTTATCTACTGAAATGATGGTTAATGAACATAGAACACACATAAATGAATATCACATTCAGGGTATGGATTTTAGAAAGTTTCAATCATGAAAAATATACTCTCTTCTTTTTACAATTCCCTCTGAATTGTGTGACTCCTTTAATGGACAGAGCTTTGGGAATCAAGAACCACTGTCCCATACCAAGGTCTGTTCAGTCAGTCTTCTTGGCTGCTCAGAAAACACAGGTAGCAAAAGGCACATTGTCAGAGAAGTTCTGTATCTACTTTCCATTTTATATCCATGTAATGTTGCCTTTATTTTTTTGTCATGTCATGGGTTTATTTCTTTTCTTTGAAGGGTGGAGGGATGGGACAGTTGTATATCAAGAATTTTCCAAAATGAAATAGTCTGGTAGGTAAAATAGGTACTTCCCACGATTATTTTCATTCATATTATTTCCCTGTTGAAAAGTGTACATGATTGTGCTTGTTGGCTGCCGATGTGGTGTGTGTGTGTGTGAGTAATCGCGATGCCTAGATACCATGTGATGTATGGCCTTGATGGTGATCAGTCAGGAATTATTTGATTGGAACTTCTATTGTTTTGTACTTAACTATTGTTAATATACTTGGAATCATGCAAATTGCCGAGATTACTCATGGGTTCTGTTTGTGAACATGTTTTATAGTACTTGTATAACTTAAATATTCATTTCTTCTTCAAAAAAGTTATGTCTTTATCTCCTCTTTGATACCAGCAAAAAATCATCTGGTTCATTTGCCAGCATGATGAGCAAAATACAGTGTCCCTTCTAGTCTCCTTTTAGTGACTGTGGCTTTGTGTTACCTGAGTATGTTTCTTAGCAGCCCTACTGTACTTGTTCAGTAGGCAGACGGAAGACTGTTGGTATAGCATTTTAAATACATGTGTTATGATGACATGTAATCAACTGCCTAAATTCTAGATAATTAGTGATAAACCTCTAGGTCAGGGTGTGGACCTTCTCTAGAGGCCTGCAAGAATTTGAAGGCTGCAATAATAAATCAGTATGGAGCTGCACCAGTGTCCCACAATTTACTCTCATGGATTTGTGTTTTACAAGTAAATAGTCTCCACTAACACTTTACACTGAGGAAGTAAAGAATTAATTACATCTGAAGAACAAAAAGTATTAAGGTGGTAAAAATATAAAAGAGGTGAGGTCACTGATCAAAAAATAGAGGCTCAGGGACTTAGGAAGTACAGTTCTGGACACTCCTGAGTCTTTATAGCTGTAGCTTTGTAATATCTGATATTTAGCTCCTATCTCATAGTAAAGAATTTAAATAAAAACACTGGGATTTTGGAGGATGGGTTAAACTTTATGGTAGGTGTTTTATATTCCTTGCATTAAGAGTTGAAGTTTAACACTTAAACTTTTGAAGAGAATGTAATGCTTTTTCCGTCAGAATTCACTATCAAGTTGTCAGATTCCACTTTCTACATATGTTTGCTCTAGTGTTTACTGATAAGATGGAAAACTTTAAGCCTCAGTGGGTTGCTGGCTCACAGAAAAGTGATAGCCGAAGGGGAGTTTGGCCAGTCCCATCCTGCCTTTGTGCTCATCCCTTTGGTTTTCTTTTCGTCTCTGTCAGCCTAGGTCTTCTCACACTGTGATGCAATTATGCTTACTAAAATGATGCTATGAGTCAGTAAAACACGGGAACTCAGATTCCTTTCACAGACCGAGTGGTTCTTTGCTTAGACTCAAAAAGCCTGTGTTATTGTTGGGGTTGGTGAGTTTAGCTTGAGCTTTAAAAATTCCAAAGAAATAGTTATTTCTATGTTAAATCTGTTGTATTTTTTAAATTCTTATGTTCATGAAAAAGAAAAGTACTAACAGTTTCTTTCCCGAGGAAAGGGATAATAATAAACTTGAGATTCTAATGCAGTTTTAAATGTCTTTTTTGATTGGTATTGGCTTGATGCATTTGTTTAAACAGTATGCCAAGACTACAAGTAAAGCTGTTTTTTAATAATCTAACTTGAGAGTGATGGACCAGATTTAAATTTTCTTGAACTAAGAGAACTAAAGCTATAGATTGAAAAATTATGGTTCCATGTCAGCCTCTATTTTCATTTTTAATTAAAGTCTAGAAAGAATATATAGTAATAGATTTACTAATGGGAGAAGGT